>JANAVB010004597.1:1601987-1621987 GCA_029216955.1 Iris pallida | reverse complement strand
AGCAAGCAATACAACAAATGACTAATGCTATGATCAAAACTAACCTCTAAGGTATCAAGCAGGAACGGGTGGTTCCCTCGCAGCGGTTGGGTCGAACAAGTAAGGATATCTCTCTCTCATGTCCGACTCCCTCTCCCAAGTAGATTCACCCAGAGAGTGACGGTTCCAAGCTACTCGTACTAAGGGTATGACTTTGTTTCTCAGCCTCCTCCCTCCTGTCTAATATCTCTATGGGCTGTTCAGTAACTGCAAGGCTCGGTCCGATCTCCAACTCTGAATGATCTAGCACATGGCTGGGGTTCGGAACATATCTCCTCAGCTGGGATACGTGAAAGACATCGTGAACTCCTGCTAGGTTGGGTGGAGGTGTAACCCTGTAAGCTACCTCTCCGATCCTGCCAAGTATCTCGAACGACCCGATGTATCTGGGGCTCAGCTTCCCTCCTCGTCCGAACCGGATCGTCCCTCTAGTAGGTGATATCTTCACTAGCACCATATCTCCGTCAGCGAACTCCATCGGTCTACGACTAGCATCGGCCCAGTGTTTCTGTCTGTCCTGAGCCACTCTGAGCCTGTCTCTGATCATCCTGACCTTCTCTGCTGCATCCGTGATCATCTCTGGCCCAAGCATAACTCTGTCCCCAACATTATCCCAAAAGAGCGGTGTACGGCATCGTCGTCCATATAGTGCCTCGAAAGGATACATACCGATGCTGGCTTGGTAGCTGTTGTTGTATGAAAACTCTACCAAGTGCAGATGGCTCTCCCATGATTCGCCAAAGTCCAGCACACAAGTCCTCAGCATGTCCTCTAGCGTCTGTATCGTCCTCTCGGACTGCCCATCTGTCTGCGGGTGGTACGCCGTACTGAACTTGAGCCGACTGCCCAACTTCTCCTGCAAGCTCCTCCAGTAGTGGGACATGAATCTGCTGTCTCTATCCGACACGATGCTCACTGGTACTTCGTGCAAGCAAACTATCTGCTGCATGTATAACTCGGCCAACTTTTCGATGAAAAGCTCCACCTTGAAGGGTATAAAGTGCGCACACTTAGTCAGCCTGTCCATGATGACCCAAATGGCATCCTTCCCTCCTTGGAAACGAGGAAGCCCTGAGACGAAGTCCATCGTAATGTGTTCCCATTTCCACTCGAGAATGGGTAACGGCTGCAATAGACCAGCTTGCCTCTGGCGCTCCGCCTTGACCTGCTGGCAAACTAGGCATCTCAAAATGAAATGTGATACATCTCTCTTCATCCCGTGCCACCAAAGATGTTCCTGCAAGTCACGGTACATCTTGTTAGCACCAGGGTGAATAGAATATCTCGATCGGTGCACCTCTTACAAGACTGCCTCTATCAGCTCTCCCTTCGGCACGCACAATCGACTGCCATGCCTCAAGGATCCATCCTCTGCTACGGTGAAGTCATCCAGCAATCCAGCTAAAGCCTGGGCTCGAAGTCTACAAAGGCTCTCATCTGTAGACTGTGCCTCCCTGATCTGCTCCATCAAACCTGACTGAATGTCAAGCGCCATCATCTGTATCACTGATCCTGGCCGAACTATCTCGATACCGAGCTTCTCCAGATCTTTCCGCAAATGCCGATCTATCATCAGATACCATGCCATCGGATGCCTGCTCAGTGCATCCTCCACCACATTTGCCTTCCCGGGGTGATACTGTAAATCGATGTCAAAGTCCTTCATCAACTCCAACCATCGTCTTTGCCTCATGTTCAGCTCTTTCTGTGTGAACACATACTTCAAGCTCTTTTGGTCAGTAAAGATTTCCACACGCTCTTCGTATAAGTAATATTTCCATAACTTGAGTGCAAAGATCACCGCAGCTAACTCTAGGTCATGGGTAGGATAGTTCCGCTCATGAGTCCGTAATTGCCTAGATGCATAAGTAATCACTTTCCCATGCTGCTGTAGGACACATCCTAGCCCCTTTCCTGAAGCATCGCTGTATATAGTAAAACCTCCAGATCCTGAAGGTAATGTCAGAACTGGAGCGGTCGTCAGCCTCCTCTTCAGCTCCTCAAATGCTGCCTGGCAGTCCTCTGACCAGATATACTCTGCGTCCTTCGGCGTCAGCTTCGTCATGGGTTCAGCTATCCTAGCAAAGTCCTGGACGAACTTCCTATAATAGCCGGCTAAACCCAAAAAGCTCCTGATCTCTGAAACTGACGTCGAAGTCTTCCAAGTCTCAATGGCAGCAAACTTCCTGGGATCCGCCGAGATCCCCTCTCCAGTAACTATATGACCGAAAAACTCCACTTGGTCCAAAAAGAACTCGCACTTCGACAATTTGGCAAACAACCTCTCCTGCCTCAGAATCCCCAATACTGTCCGCAAGTGCTCTGCGTGCTCCTCCGGTGTCTTCGAGTATATCAGGATGTCGTCGATAAATACTACGACGAACTTATCCAGATACTGGTGAAATATCTTATTCATCAAATTCATAAAGACAGCTGGCGCATTTGTGAGACCAAATGGCATCACCAGAAACTCGTACTGCCCGTACTTTGTGTTGAACGCCGTCTTCTGGATGTCTGCTGCCCTGACCTTTACCTGGTGGTACTCGGATCTCAAATCTATCCTGGAAAATACTTTTGCCCCACTCAACTGGTCGAACAAAGCATCTATCCTGGGCAGAGGATATTTGTTCTTAATGGTGATGGCATTCAAGGCCCGGTAGTCAATACACAACCGAACCGTACCATCCTTCTTAGGCACAAAGAGCACTGGCACTCCCCTTGGAGAAGCACTAGATCGAATGAAACCCTTTTTTAACAGGTCATCAATCTGCTCCTTCATCTCTATGGCCTCCTTGGGGTTCACTCCATAGCAAGCCCGGGATACTGGTGATGAACCCGGTACTAAATCTATAGTGAACTCCACATCTCTATCAGGCGGAAGTCCTGGAAGATCCTCTGGGAATACGTCCATAAACTCCCTAATGATAGGGTGTGGCGGTGCTAACTCCCCAACTGTCGCACAATAGTTCGGCTCTAGGCTGATCTCCAGCCCTGTCCTCTTGACACTGAATGGTGCCGAGCCTGGGGGACTGAACATAATACTACCCTCATGATAGTCTATAGCTGCATGGGCATAGCTAAGCCAGTCCATCCCCAATATGATATCATACCCGGGGAGTGGCATCACAAAAAATCGTCCCCTAAACTCTCTTCCAGCTATAGTAATAGAGCATCTATAGATAGCTCTAATGGGCACTGGTCCTCCTCCCGTCATTACTCTACTCATCTCTTTGGTAGGTGTAGCTACTAAGTGGTGTTTATGCAAAAACTCTAATGACAGGAAGCTATGTGATGCACCAGAATCAAACAAGCATAGAGCTAGAAAAGTATGCAAATAAACATGACCTGTGATGACGTCAGCCAAATAATTTGGCTCCGAAACCTGCTCCGGCTTCGGCTCAAGAGCTAGGCTATAAGCCTTCCCCTAGGGTTCCTTCTGTTGCTGCAGATGTTGCCTAAACCTCTGCTGCTGAGTCAAAAGCGGCCCTCTAGATTCCCTGGCTACTGGGCAGTCCCAAATTTGATGGGTGGCAGACCCACAAACTTAGTACTGCTTTAACCTCTTTCTGCAGATGGAGTAATCATGCCCTGGTCTTCCACAGAAAGAACACATAGCTCCCTTCTGCTGCAGCCGGGGTCTCGGGGCTCTAACTGGCGGGGTTGGGCGATGTGGTGTGGGAGGACGGTATGTCTGCTGGTGCGGCGTTGGTGCTTTCTGCTGGAAAGCCTGACGCTTGGACAGTCCCTCGAGGTGTACAGAAGCCGGCCTCTTACAAGACAGAAGATGCTCCTCTATGCTTCGGGCCAACTCTAGGCTCTGGTAGTAGTCAGTCGTACCGTTCGCCACTATAAGAATGCCAATGTCTGGAACTAGCCCATGGCAAAATCTACGCGTCATCTTCTCTGGGTCTGCAACCAGACTAGGAGCGAAACGGCTCAGGCGACTAAACTCTGCCGCATACTCGTCAACAGAACGGTTCCCCTGCTGGATGTTCTGGAATCGTAGCCCCATGGCTACCCTAGCGGTGGTCGAGAAGAATTTTTTCTTGAACTGGGTCTTGAACTGATCCCAAGTGGCCCTCCCTCTCACGAATAGCAGCTCATTCCGGAACCAAACTCCTGCCAAGTCTATCAGCAGAAATTCCGCTGCCTCGACCTGAAGGTCATTCGGCAACCTAGCTCCAAGGAGCTTTCTCTCTACTGAGTCTAGCCAGTCATCTGCTACAACTATGCCCGCAGTCCCTAAGAACTCCTTGGGGTTCAGACCCATGAAGTCCTTGATTGTCCCTGCTCTCTGCCGTAGCTCTACAGGTGGTGGGACCACGGTACATTCCTCAGAATGCTCCATGCTCTGGAGGAGTAGGGTGGTCTGCTCCTGATGGGTCGTTAGGAACCCCTGGATCAGAGTGAGCAGTTGGTTCCCGTCGAGTGTGACGGAAGCCTGGGTAGGTATAGTGATAGGTGGTGGTGGGAGTATCGGGTCCTGCTGGGACTGTGATGTGGAAGGTGGTGGAGGCATCTGGGTTGGTGGATTTGTGGAGTGGGGGAGTATAGTAGGTGGATGTGGAGGTGTATCGGTCAACTGGTCAGCTGACTGGATAGGGAGTGTACCATTCTCAGGTGTGACATACTGGGATGAACGGGTGAACACCATCTAAATAAATAAATAAATAAATAAAAGACTTATAAGGACTCTTTAAAGCAAACAATCATAAATAACAAGAAAATCCAACTTGTAACAACGAACATGTGATGTGTTTCCTATGTTGCAATCCTAGTATTTTCCTAGGTGTTCTAAGCGTCGTTCCTAGTGTTGTCTAGTTATCTTAAGTTCCTAATTGCAGGTATGCTTGGTACAATAACGTAACCAAACAATTTAGTCAGGACCTGCATGGGCCACCACTAAAAATATGTCACGACCCGCTACCCAAATTGTTGGGCCAGGCCGAGTCATGTCCAGCCTACGCTTGAGATAAAGCGTACTAAGCTGTTCTAAAGATAACAAGGTAAGACTAAAATGTGCTAACAGTTCTATATGTAAAGAAGAGTCATAAATGCTCCAAACACAAAAGTTATCTCATATAATGATAAGTCCAAGTACAAGTCTGACATATAAAACTGGATACAGGTCCAGTTACAAAATACGTAGTCAAATACATGACTACACTAAATATCTCGAGCAACTACACAAACTAGACGAGTTTCCTCACAAGTACATCCTCGTAAGACAAAGTCTGGTCCTCGACAGTAACTCCATAATATGAGTCACAGAGCAACTTCTCCTCAGTAAGAATACCTATAATGTTATCCTGTCAGGACGGAAGCAAGTACTATTTCTATCAAACTAATATACGAAACATGAAATGAACATAAGAGGAATAAACTGGAAACATGGCATCTCATAATCTATCATGGCAAGGACACATATGTCATATAGACAGATGTATATATAATGTTTAAAACTATAGCAGGTACGTAATCGTCAATAGGTATAAAATGTACGGTGGCACAAGTATATAAAATGTACTTTCGTACAAGTAAACAAGCGATAGATGTACATACGTACAAATACAGCTGGTGCGCCTACGACAAGGTATACATAAAATGTCAGCCTTGCTCGGTACGTACGTACGAAGAAGGGGGCATGATCACGTACACTACTAACAGTTTCCCCATAACCCAGATTCTAATCATGTGAGAGATATGTAAAGACTGTCCTAAGCATGGTAGTGACTGAAAGTAAATACAACATATAAAGATTTAACTTTCTACCCCAAGGATCAGCATTTAACATGGTTGGATTCGCAGTTCATTGATGTAACAGTATGTAAAGTTTGTAGAAGTACTTGCCTCTAGCAAAGCAAAGCAACGATAAAAATGCTATAGATGTCTGGTGACTCGTCACTGTAGAAATAAATACATAAACTTAGTTTTTACACTAAGTTAAACACTAAAACACTAGTGGTGCAACACGACTTTCTGACTGGACACCTAGCCAAATGGTGACTTTAGCATAGAAGACCAATGTGGGGTGATACAAACTCAAACTAACTTTCTAGGGTCTTTACACTAGTGCGGGGTGAGGTTCAATATGACTATAACTCAAAATAACGCAAAAAGTTGCAAGTCGTAACTATGCCATAATTAAATCAAACTGTACACTATAATCCAACAATTTTTTAGATAGACAAAAAGCTCAATTTTACATAAAATAAAGTACCAAAATGATCCTTGTTAATTATAGAAATTTATACTAATTTTTCTGGAATTTATAATCCCTCATAAATATTTAATAAAAATCAGCAAACATAAATATACTGAAAATGAGTTCTGTTTTCCTATTTTTATAAAATACCAAAAGCACTTATCAAATGCTAGAAAAATTATAATAAATTGTCTAAATTAACATAGTATTTAAATACAATTTTCCAGATTTTTACAGCTCTTAAAATATATATAAAAAATTCAAAAACAGCAAGCAATAATTTCTGGAAATTAATTAATTAATTATTTACTATTTTTGTCCATGTATTCTAAATTGAACCGAAGTCCAGATACAGGACCCAGAGCCATGAATCAAGTCCAATATGACTTGTAAAGACTCTGAATGTATTAGACACAATTGGCCATAATCAATAAAATACAGGAATTTAAATAATAATAATATATTTTAAAGTGGTAAAATTGTAAGTCACAAAATATATAATAAAATAACTTATGAAATTTTACCTAATAATATTTTGTTCAAGGTAGAATTTGAAATACATATATAAATATATAACAATAATATTTACATATATACATATAAATATATATATATATATATATATATATATATATATATATATATATATATATATATATATATATATATATATATATATATAAGAAATACTAAATATAAAATATACATATATATATACAAATATTGTATACATATATATAACAGTATACATATAATAATATATATACACATGAACACATATACATATATACATATATATACATAAATACATATATATATACACTTATAAAATAAAATATACACTTATAAAATAAAATACCAAATATAAAATATATATATATATATATATATATATATATATATATATATATATATATATATATATATACATACATATACAAATACTGTATATATACATATATAACAGTATATATATATAATAATATATATACATAAATACATATATACATATATATAAATATATATATATATATATATATATATATATATATATATATATATATATATATATATATATATAATACATAAATACATATATACATATATATATATAAATATATTTATATATATATATATATATATATATATAATAATAATAATAATAATAAAAATATATATATATATATATAATAAAATATATATAATAAATATATATATATAATAAATATATATATAATAAAAAATAATATATATATATATATATATAATAAAATAAATAAAAAAGAAAACAAAACAGAGAGGGGGGGTTCGAACTCGGCCTAGAGGGGTCGGGTTCTTGGGTGCGGTCGGGCTGGCCAGGGGGTCAGCCCGCGCCGTGTGTTAGAGTTTGGGTTAGGGTTAGTGTTATTTAGGTTTTAGGTTAACGGGTTTAAACCCGATAGCCAACTTCGTGTCCTGACTGTTTGGGATACGAAGAATGGCCGAGTCCAAGTGTCCTGACTATGCACGACACGCATGAGTCGAGTTAAACGTGTCCAGACTTACCCCTAGGTTTGTCAGGACACGGCGAGTCGCATATGTGAAACTGGGACACGCATGACACGGTTTTTAGAGTGTTACCTACGTGTCCGACGTCGGGGGGGAGTCGATGGTACTGGACGGCGGCTGGGGCGTCGTGGACGCGACGTTCGGGTGGCGCTGGACTCAACTCGGTGGGGCGAACACGTCGGTGGGGTTTATTGGTGGTGTAGGCGGCTATGGAGGTGGCGGTGGGTGTGGCCGGAGTTAGGGTTACGGCGAAGAGAAATGGGGGAGACGGTGGTCGTGGGGGTCGAAACGAAGTAGGGTTAGGGTTTCGGGGGTCGGGGTAGTTTTATAGGACTTTATGGCGGTGGAATTAGGGTTCGAATTAGGATTAGGTTTAGGGTTACGGCGAGGGTTTGCCGGAGACGACGACAGCGCGCGGTCATCAGGGGCAGTTAGGTTTAGGGTTTTTGCAGAAAGCCCCTCGGAGATTGGGGTATTACAAAAATGCGCGCCGCCTTAGCTTCTGCAAATTTTTAATTTACATAAAGACCCCCGCGCTCACAGTATGCAAAATATTATTTGCATCCCGCACTAAGACAATTTAACTAATTACAATTTGATATCAAAACAATTTTAAATATTACAAAGTGATATTAAAACATTTTAATTAATTACAAATTGATATATTTGACTTAAAACTATTTAAAAATTATCTAAAAATTCTAGAAAAAATTCCTAAAAATCATAATAATTATTTTAAAGCTAAATTGGTCATTAGCAACTAATTAACACTAATTAAATTAAATTTAAAAAACAGGGGCTGACAAGTCTTCCCTTCTTGAAAAATTTTGTCCTCGAAATTCACAAGGATTGAAGACCTTATAATTTCCTAACATAGCAAGCAATCCAACAAATGACTAAGGCTATGATCAAAACTAACCTCTAAGGTATCAAGCGGGAACGGGTGGTTCCCTCGCAGCGGTTGGGTCGAACAAGTAAGGATATCTCTCCCTCATGTCCGACTCCCTCTCCCAAGTAGATTCAGCCGTAGAGTGACGGTTCCAAGCTACTCGTACTAAGGGTATGACTTTGTTCCTCAGCCTCTTCTCCCTCCTGTCTAATATCTCCACGGGCTGCTCAGTAACTGCAAGGCTCGGTCCGATCTCCAACTCTGAATGATCTAGCACATGGCTGGGGTTCGGAACATATCTCCTCAGCCAGGATACGTGAAAGACATCGTGAATTCCTGCTAGGTTGGGTGGAAGTGCAACCCTGTAAGCTACCTCTCCGATCCTGCCAAGTATCTCGAACGACCCGATGTATCTGGGGCTCAGCTTCCCTCCTCTTCCGAACCGGATCGTCCCTCTAGTAGGTGATATCTTCACTAGCACCATATCTCCGTCAGCGAACTCCATCGGTCTGCGACTAGCATCGGCCCAGTATTTCTGTCTGTCCTGAGGCACTCTGAGCCTGTCTCTGATCATCCCGACCTTCTCTGCTGCATCCGTGATCATCTCTGGCCCAAGCATAACTCTGTCCCCAACATCATCCCAAAAGAGCGGTTTACGGCATCGTCGTCCATATAGTGCCTCGAAAGGAGACATACCGATGCTGGCTTGGTAGCTGTTGTTGTATGAAAACTCTACCAAGTGCAAATGGCTCTCCCATGATCCGCCAAAGTCCAGCACACAAGTCCTCAGCATGTCCTCTAGCGTCTGTATCGTCCTCTCGGACTGCCCATCTGTCTGCGGGTGGTACGCCGTACTGAACTTGAGCCGACTGCCCAACTCCTCCTGCAATCTCCTCCAGTAGTAGGACGTAAATCTGCTGTCTCTGTCCGACACGATGCTCACTATATTTATATTGACATAAATTTAAATGACATAATTTAAATGACGGAATTTAAATGACATGAAGTAAAGAGCAAAATTTAAATACATATATACTATTGCATAATATATTCATCCAAAAACTCAAAATAATTCAATTATAATATTACAATATTAATATCATAATATTAATATTAAAATCACATATGTATATATATATACATATATACATGGGTTATAGTAAAATAGTAATTAAATAATAAAAGTCCTAAAACTAGCATTATTATTTAAAATGGTGAGTTAACTTATTGTTACAATTATTACACATATATGTACTTATATTTATACAATATACTAAACCTATATATATATATATATATATATATATATATATATATATATATATATATATATATATAAACCCACAGAAACGTGCAAGGGGGGCTCGAACCTGTGCTCACAGGAAAGGGGGCGCGGGTTTAACCGCACTCGTGCTGGCCAGTAGGCCAACTTGGCCTGTGTGAAGAGAGGGGGGGCAATGAATTTATTTAGAAGTAAAAGCGGGGTCTTCTTCCTCGTGTCCCGAGTGTTTGGACACTCGAGTTTGTGTCCAGAGCTCATGTCGGCTCAATCCGACACCTAAACACGTGTCAACACACATGAATGTGTTCGCCTAGTGATTCTCCATGCGATGGTGTCACTCTCGTGTCGCCACAACGCGATTTCATGTCGTGTTCGAACTAGGGTATAGAATTTCTCCGTGTATGTGTGTCAGGGTGAGTCGGGAACAGGGGCAAAAGCTTCGTCTCGTCGAGACGAACTCGATGGTGGCTTAATTTCGAAGAATCGACAGAGAATTAGGGAAGTGGACTTACTTGGTCGGGCGGGCGGGCTAGGCCGGCGACGCTGCGGTGGTCGTGGGCTGCGTTGGTCGGCGGCGTTGGGTCGGGCTCGTCGTGTTTGACTCGCTGGTACCTTTGGTCGTCGACGGCGGGGTCTGGGCGCGAAGAAAGGGGGGTCGCCGGAGTATGGCCGGCCAGCGGTCGGGTATCAGAAAGTATCAGGAGGAAAATTCTACATATTAAATTTGAGGATTTTAATTCCAATAATTAAAATTGATAAAAATTAGAGTTTTTCACTTTGGGGTGTGTGTCTATTTATAGAAAAACATTATTAGGACAAACTAACCATGGTTAATTACTAACTTGACCTTAGGGTTAGATTTTTACCGTTTTGCCAAAATGAGAAGAAATGCAGTTTTTATGGTAGCAGTTATTTAATTACAAAAAATTCAAATGACGTCCAAACGACTCCAAACAAATTGCAAAAAATTCTAAAATTAATAGAAAAATATTTAGAACCTGATGGAATCAATTTGGGGCTAATTTGGAATTGTTTTTCATTTATTAAATTTTTTAAAATAGGGATTATAAATCTACCCTCCTTAAAGAAATTTCATCCTCAAAATTTAAGGTTGACAGGGGATCAAAACACGATAGTGAGTTTAAGCAAATATCTTATGCACGATCAAAGAACAATGACTAGATGTGATTAAGATAATCAAAATTGTTTAGTTACGATCAAGTTAGAATCAAGCCTAAGTATAGAATGGTCAAAAGGATAGGCACGATCTAATATAGGGACGATGCGATTAGACATCATTAAGAATAATCAAATGTTTGACACGATCAAGTCCTTGAATTACGATCGGATCAAAGTCGTCTAGCCGTGCCAGATCATCTAGGCACGATCAAACATGAAGAATGATGGCTAAGTCAAATCATGGTTAGCATGAACTAGTCATTATTAAGAATTTAAATCGAAAGTTTAGGTACGAGTGATAATGGTGTCTAGATCCAAACATGATCATAATCAAAATTTTGACACGATCAAAGATAAGGTTAATCTAACCTTGGTCAAACAGTAATTAGGCACGATGAGGAATGTAATCGTAGTCCAAGCACGCAACATGTTGATAGAGATCTAGGTCACGATGGGATTTAAGTCAATTAAGTACGATCGAGGATTAAGAATATTGGTATGATAAAGGAAATGACCAAAGTTGAATGGTCGTGATCAAAGGGATTTAGAATTTAGCAATATTCGAATTTAAAAAATGATTTAAGGATAGGGAAAATCAAATTCCTTCTATTATGATAGAGAAATCAAAAGGCAAGATTTTATAAGGAAGTCAAGATAATCATCTCACTCTGCTACTACCAAGTTTATCTGATCATCATTTGCCAATCATACATTTATCTCACATGTCCAAATATGAAAATCAAATCCTTATATGACTACTACCAAAAATCATAACCTTCAGTCATGAAGATTGAACCCTGCCATAATACTATAGACGACTTGTATTCCAAGGTTACTAACCCATAATGTATGTTCTTGTTAGAGCTACTCAAAAATTTTTACCCTCCTTAATTTTGCAGTTGATTCTCCATTTAGTCATCGTGAAGTCAAAATTCCTTCGTCTTGCCTTTAACCTAGATCCGAAATTCTTGAATTAAGGATCATAAATCCTTAATCGTTATTCTAATTGATACTCTTGTATTGCTCAAGTCTAACGTCACTATTGCCATATAAAATTTTTATCCTTCATTATAAAATCAGTTCACAATTCTTTCAACTTACACCTTTAACCATTATCCTTATTAAATTCAAAATTCTTACAAAAATCTCTAAGGGTTCCTTTAACTCAATAACGTAGTGTTCTCCCTGTTTCTAATCATTCTCTTACCAATCGTTATTCAATTTCGTATCATCACAACATGCGGTTAAAGTCCCTTCCCCATTATTTAAATTCCTAAATTGGTATCATAACCTCAAAGTGAAATATCTCGAGAATCAGTAACATAAAATCAACCAAGTTCTCAAAAATATTTCGACCTTGATATCCTTGTCAGTTCTAAAATACATATATGAAATATTAATGTTCTAACCATTAATGTATATTCTACTGCTCTTTTTATTCGAAATTCTCCTATGTTTTTTCCAAATAGTTCATCCTCAAAATAATTTTCTAGTGTAATCATTTCTAAGCCGATACTACTGATCTCTTCATGTTTCTAATTTCGGTCATAGCTTTCTTCCACAATTTTATCTGAATATCCCATATTTTATATTCTCACCAAGATTACCATATAATAACAACTTACATCCTTTTCGAGCTAGATGATTTACGATACTTCTTCAGCCTTTTCCAAGTGAAGAAATACGAATATTCAAAAAGATTTCAAAGTGTAACTAACCGAAGTAGATACAAGATAATTGAGATGTAATTATGACAGGGTGAATTAAGACAAAGGAATAATAGTAAGACAAGGAAGTAACGGTAAGACAAAGAAATAATGATAAGAATTTATTCTTGCTTATTTGGTCATAATGAAGTAAACTGATTTAAGATATGATCTGATAACCATACATGTCTTTCTGAAATCATGTTGTCAGAATTTTGCCATGCCAGTAAGCATAGATGCAATAAACGATGGAGTCATAACTAAAGTATACACCCTATAATCATGTTATCTAGAATTCTCACCACACCAACCGGTATGGCTGCAAAAAAATCTAAATTTTATGACTAGGATAAGTATATGCAAAATCAGACTCTATATTTTTGTCATACCAGCTAATATGGCTGCGATAAATTCTAAACTCCATAATTAAAGCAGACATTTACCGTTCTCACTAGCATCATCAAATATGTTATCAGAATACACCTTAACTCAATCCATAAAATTTATCTTAATGCAAAATCAAAAGTCAATAACGAATATCAGGAATCAAATTCAACAACGAATTAAGGAAGAGTAAATGGAAACAAGCGGAAACATATTTTGAGGTAAGATTTAGAGTGAGATCCTCAGGGGTCATCCCAAGGGTACTATCTTGGTCTAAATTGACCCACTTAATTACAAATAAGAGACTAATTATATTTAACGATCCTATGCTGTGATGAGTTTTTTCTATGTTGCAATCCTAGTAATCCTTTAAGTGTTCTAAATGTTGTCCCTAGTGTTATCTAGTTATCTTAAGTTCCTAATTACAGGCATGCTTGGTACAATAACATAACCAAACAACTTTAGTCTCGACCTACATGGGCTACAACTAAAAATATGACATGACCTGCTACCCAAATTATTGGGTCGGGCCGAGCCATGTCCAGCCTACGCTTGGTTAAAGCGTAGTAAGCTGTTCTAAGAGTTTATACATGAATGATACTAAGTGTGCTAATATTAAGCCAAATAAGATTTTATCACAACACAACTTCTATTGACGAAAGTAAACAAGTGTTAAAAGTTATTACACTTCAAATGTATGAGACTGGAGACAAAGTCCAGTATCCAAATATAAGTTCAAACCAATGTCTAAAACACATGAAAGATATCTAAGCAAGGTTCCCCGTTGGGGTCTCTTTTAGAGCTAAGGCCAGGTCCTCAAATGCAGTGCCATAATGTGTATCACATAGCATTTTCTCTTCGGAAAGTGCACCTACAACGTTATCCTGTCAGGACGGGAGCAAGTACTTGTACTACAAACATATAATACTGATCATGAAATGGTAAGAGATGAAATAACTGTAATCCTGACATGGCACAATCTATCATGTAAAATCACAACTATCATGGCAAGGATACATTTGTCATGGCGACACATGCATATATATAGTTTAAAACTGGAGCAGGTACGTGATCGGTCAATAGGTATAGAATGTACCGGTGTACAAGCCATAAATCTCAAATATACATACGTACAAGTAACAAGCATAGGTGTACATCCATACAAAAATATGGGATAAAGCCTACGACAAGGTATGCATATACAATAGGACCTTGCTCGGTACATACGTACAAATAAGGGGGTATGATCAAGTACTCAACTATCAGTTTCCCCATGTCCCAGTAACCATCATGTGAGATATGTAAAGCTCTTCTAAGCATGTGAAGATACGAAGAATCCTTATAAAGCATGTAATGACGTGACTTGCAGTTTCCATAAAGCAGTATTTTAACATGGTTCATTCACATTTCATTATCATATACAGTAAATAAGTTTGTAGGGGTACTTGCCTCGAGCAAAGCAAGGATAAGGATATGTATCTAGAGCTGTCCGGTGTCCTATCAAAATGATATACATTCTCAGTCTCTAAGCTACATTCAAGAATTTATACTAGTGTTGTGGCACGGCTCCTAATAGGTTACTAGCGAAGTGATGCTCTAGCAGTCCAATGGAATGATACAACATCTAAACCAACAAGTAGGGTCTCTACACTAAGATCGGGTATGGTCCCGATACTAAAATATCCCAAAAACCCACAAAAACACACACAAGTCAATATTAATTAATTAATTATTCAGACTGTACATTATGTTCCAATAATTATAAAAATAGTTATACAGTCCTGCAATAGGTAAAATAATAAACCAAATTGATCCTTGTTAATTATAGTAATTTAATATAAATTTTCTGTAATTTATAATCCAGTGTAAGTATTTTTTTAAAATCAGAATACAAGTGTACATTGAAAATGAGTTCTGGTTTACTATTTTCAAACAGTGTCAAAATAGTAAATTAAATCATAGAAAAATTATATTAAATTATATTAAATTAGATTAATTAACATAGTATTTTATAATAATTTTTCTAGAATTTATTCAGGATTAAAAAGTTGTCTGAAAATTCAAAGTTCATAAATCACAGATTCTGAAATTAAATAAATAATTATTTAATGTATTTGTCCGCGTATTTGAAATTGAACCGAAGTCCAGATACGGGACCCGAAGCCGTGAATCAAGTCCAATATGACTCGACTAGACCCCGAATATGTGTAGGCTCACCTAAGTCCGATTAACCCATGCTAGACTTGGACTTAGAGTGGTCGTTTGCACAAAGTACGTAAAATCGTCAATAAATACGGAATTTAAATACATGTAATTTAAAGGAATTTAAATTACAGAAATTGAAAGCGTACATATTACAGTATAGGAACTGTATTTATAAATACGTATTACAGTATAGGCACTGTATTATTTACAATATTATAGTATAGACATGTATTTATAATGACATAATTAAATGACATAATTTAAAATACATACAGTATAGACACTGTATTTATAAAGTACATATTTAAATATTACAGTATAGACTCTGTATTTATTGACATAAATTTAAATGACATAATTTAAATGACGAATTTAAATTACATAAGTAAAGAGCAAAATTAAATACATATATATATATATTCTAAAAAACTCAAGATAATTCAATTATAATTTACAATATTAATATCATAATATTAATATTAAAATCACATATGTATATATATTACATATATACATGGGTTATAGTAAAATAGTAATTAAATATTAAAAGTCCTAAAACTAGCATTATTATTTAAAATGGTGAGTTAACTTATTGTTACAATTATTACATATATGTAAATTTATACTATACTAAACCATAATATATATATATATATATATATATATATATATTATATATATATATATATATATATATATATATATATATATATATGGTAGTATAATATATAAATATATATATATATATCTATAATTAATATATATATATATATATATATATATATTATTATATATATATACTAAAATTAACATTAAATACTAAAATTAACATTAAACTTAACATTAAAATTAATATTAACATTAACATTAACATAATATTAACATTAACATTAATTTTAATTAATATTAATATTAATATTAATATTAATATTAATATAATATTAATATTACGAATTAGAGTGAGTGGGTTTCTAAGGGGGGCTTTTGATCCGCTCCATATATATTATATATATATATATAATATATATATTAGATATATATATATAATTATATATATATATATATATATATCTATATATATATAAATTCTAATTATATATAAAATCCACAGAAACGCGCAAGGGGGGCTCGAACTGTGCTCACTGGAAAGGGGGCGCGAGTTTAACCTCCCTCGTGCTGGCCATTGGGCCAACTTGGCCAGTGTGATGAGGGGGGGGGGTGCAATGAATTTATTTAGAAGTAGAAGGGGGGTCTTCTCGTGTCCCGAGTGTTTGGACACTCGGGTCGTGTCCAGAGCTTGGTCGGCTCAATCTGACACCTAAAAAGTGTCGAAACACATGAATGTGTTCGCCCAGTGATTCTCCATACGATGGTGTCACTCTCGTGTCGCCACAACGCGATTTCGTGTCGTGTCCGAACTAGGGTTTAGAATTTCTCCATATATGGTGTCGGGGTGAGTCGGGAACAGGGGCAAAAGCTTCGTCTCCTCGAGACGAACTCGATGGTGGCTTAATTTTGAAGAATCGACAGAGAATTGGGGAAGTCGACTTACTTGGTCGGTCGGTCGGGCTAGGCCGGCGGTGCTGGTGGCGTGGGCGGCATTGGTCGGCGGCGTTGGGTCGGGCTCGTCGTGCTCGACTCGCTGGTACCCTTGGTCGTCGACGGTAGGGTCTGGGCGCGTAGAATGGGGGGTCGCCGGAGTATGACCGGCGGCTGTCGGGTATCAGAAAGTATCAGGAGGAAAATTCTAAATATTAAATTTGAGGATTTTAATTCCAATTATTGAAATTGATAAAAATTAAAGTTTTTCACTTTGGGGTGTGTGTCTATTTATAGAAAATATTATTAGGCCAAACTAACCATGGTTAATTACTAACTTGACCCTAGGGTTAGATTTTACCATTTTGCCAAAACGAGAAGAAATGTAGTTTTTACGGTAGCAGTTATTTAATTACAAAAATTCAAATGACGTCCAAACAATTCCAAAAAATTGCAAAAAAAATTCTAAAATTAATAAAAAATATTAGAACCTGATGGATCAATTTGGGGTAAATTTGGAATTATTTTTCATTTATTAAATTTTTTGAAAACAGGTGTTACAGTGGTGGTGCTAGATGTGGGGCCTCTTGGCTGGGCCTGCACTGCAACCAGCTCCAAAGATGTCTCGACCCCCCTTGGTTTTCAGTTCCAAGTCGTCCTCTGCTGCCATGGCGCCCGCCAGAGAATATGCTTAAAGGTAGTCACGGTCACTCTTAGTCAGAGACTTGACCTCCTTGATCAAGCCCTTTCAAAAACTTCCTAGCCTTTGCTACATCACTCAGCCCCTCTACGAATCTGTCCAGACGGCAGAACTCTCCAGCAAACTCCTCAACTGTCTGGTTCCCCTGAACCAGACTCTCAAACTGAGTCTCTAAGCCACTGAGAGCCACATCTGCAAAGAACTTTTTCCTTGAAAAGCTTCTTGAAAGCCTTCCAAGTCTGTCCCTCGACTCCGATCCTGGGATCGGTGCGGTACCAAGTCAGAGTAAGATCAAACATCTGGCTACCTGTCGCCTCAATCTGTAAGCTATCGAAATCTGTGCCAACTGAAAAATCCCTTCGATGTACTCGATCCAATCATCCGCTTAAAGAATACCCTCCATGCCACGAAAATCTTTCGGCCGCATCTTCTGGAAGCGATAATGTTCCTGGCCTCTGGTGCTAAACATAACCTCCTTGTGGGAGCTGCTACCACCGTCTCAATGCTGCTATAGCCACCTGGTGGACATTATCAATGCCATGCCTCATATCTGCTGACTAGCGGTGCTACGCATCCATCATCTCCCAAAACAGTACAAATAACTGTACTGCATCTACTGGTACCAGAGGTGGTGGTGGCTGGAGGAGAACGTCCAGATAACCGGGGTAGGCCTCTGAACAGGCGGAGGAGCACCCCTAAAAGCTGCAGATACTTCTACATAAGTCGAAACGAGAGGTGAGTAGTCCTAGCGTCTGTGAATCGGACGAGAGGTGGCAGACCTTTCAGTAGTATTCGCTAGAATGGAGCGATGGATCTAGTCTCCACCATCCTGAAGACATATCAAACAAGAAAATAAATACTGAGCAGGAAACGATATTATTAAAGAAGGATAGTTTATCTCAAAGAAGGCAATTATCAGAAAGAATTATAGGTGGCAGAAATTAGATCGGAGTTTTTCTAACTGTGATTGAGTACCTTATAACCTATCTCCTATATCCTACTGCAGGTTGTAGTGATACTCTAGTTCGAGTACTACAGAACTGACACAAAACTCAGAACCTAGACCTGCGTGGGCCACCACTAAAAACGTGTCACAACCCGCACCCAGTGAAAGGGAACGAGATCGTGGGTACGTCCAGCCTATATCGCAGTGTCGACGGTAGAACGCTGTCCTAGGTCTCAACAACATATAAACACAATATAATGTACCTGTACATAATATACTCTCCAATCGGAGGACAATCTCAGAAGGTACAACTCAATCACAATATCTAAAGATGGATAATCAACAAGAAATAGGATAGATAGGAAACTCAAAGTAAGATACAATCCAGAATGAAATGAGTTTAAGAGTTATCAATACCACACACAAAGTACGAAATAATAACATAATAAGAGTAGCTGGAGACAATCCAAATAAAAGTCATAGCAGTCTAATCAAGGAACTATAGGTGTCTCCTCTAGGCTAGTTGGATCCTCCTAATGATCCAAGTCGCAAGTGTCATCTATGTCCATGCCATAGTAGGTGGTGCAGAAGTCCTCCAAGTTCTCTGTAAAACTTATCAACGTATCCAGTCAGGATTGGAGCGAATACATAACTCTGAAAGGAGTTCCAAACATGGTAGGAAATATAGAACAAGCAATAGAATATAATACATGACGTACTGTAAATGAAAGTACAGGAATACAAGAAATATAAACAAAGAAAATGTGTACATGGATAAGATAGAAAAACTATGAAATATAAATAAATATAGGTGTTTTAGGAGCACCAGATGGTTATGTGATTGGTTTAGGTTGCCCATGAGTAATCTAAGTACCTCGAATATAGTGAGGGTATAATTGACATATACATGAGTACACTAGGGGATTTAATCACATAACCACTTCTACTCCTCCGCCCTAATCAATACACAAGGATCCGATCATGATATGTTACGTACACGATTATTATTTCACATGGAGTACATGAGAGCACATGAATAGTACATAAGAGCACATGAATAGCACCTGAGACCACATGAAGATAAATACAAGGAGTACACGATGTACACGATGAAATACATGAACATGGAATACCCAATGTACCGATAAGAGGATAACATCGTACGACAAGATCCATAGGTAATAGTCCGTGATAAAATGTGTCAGCATCAAGTAAAGTAGTCTAGAACATATAATATAGATACTATCATGAATGAAAAAATAAGAGAATGTACTCGCCGATATCCTGAGCGAAACGAAATGTATATCGGTATCCGAATGGGATTACAAGACCTGTTACGAGAATTTACAGGTTACAGAGTGTTCTAGATTTAAAACAA
>JANAVB010004597.1:911934-1059472 GCA_029216955.1 Iris pallida | reverse complement strand
CTTGAGTCCGAAATGGATAGTATCGATTCATACCTATATACCAATCTATATCTTCAAGAGAGGTTGAATCCTATGCTATTGGAGATGAATCGGAGACGTCATCTGCTAATACAGAACAACGTCTCACTGCCGTGAGCAATCATTAAAGGACATGCTTACTATGATGTAAAGCATGCACCAGATAATAACAGCTCAGCAAACTTCTCAACTGGCAATAGTAACACGTGTGCAAGTAGCAGCACAAACTCAAGATAGTCAAGGGGCTGATATACCTTTGAATATTCAAGAGCCTGCTGTTAACCAAAATTCTGCATCTCTAGATCCCATTATTCCCGAAGATGTACCATCTGGGGGGGTTACGGTACATCCAACAACCATTCAATCAAATATCTTCCGCAAACCAGTGAAGCCATTCAAGCAGTGCGTGAGCTCAAAACACAGTTTAAAGTTTTGATGCACAAGGATCAGCTCCAGAGGTTAGGGATTAAGCAACCTTATCCTCCTCATTAGAATGATGTACCCTTTCTACCGAAATTCATGCCACAATCAATGGTATTGTTTGATGGAAGGGCTTCTCCTAGTCAGTATATCAATTATTTTGATATTATGACTGTACATCTGCAGAAAAATGATGCTCTTCTCACTCGAGTGTTCATTGGATGCTTGACGGGTTCAGCTTACGACTGTATCGTAGTTTACCCGTCAATTGTATTTCATCTTTTGACGAATTTAAGGCAATGTTTCTTTCCCGCTTCTATGAAGGAGGTATGGACATGAACATGTCCTCCTTAATAGAAATCAAACAAAAAGAGAAAGAAGATACTCGGACGTTCATTGAACGTTTTCGACAGACGACTCTAAAGATGCCTCCTGGTATGCCAGATTCAGCGTTAATTGATATATGCACGATGAATCTGCGACCATCCATTGCTGTCTTCACGGGTTCCCAATTCACAGATTGGGCTTCGTTTATTATAGCAGCAGTTTCTGCCGAGACCAATGATAGGTTGGCTCGTGAACATGGGATGATTTTTGCCTCAGAGGATAAAGGAATGAAAGGAAATCCTGGTAATAATTCTGGCAATCGTAATGTAAAAGGAAAGGATACCCTTATGGTTAATCTTTCCAAAAACAAAACGATGCCAAATAGTCAGGAGTCTTCTAAGCCAAAAGAAGAATATTCTTTTGACGAGAGTGATATCCCAGGGATATTCCAATATCTGGTGAAGAGTGGCAAACTCCAAATCCCGGAGCCAAAGAGGCCTAATGAGGTGAATCTGACTGACAATCCCAAATATTGTATCTATCACAGATACATAAGTCATCCCACCAGGGCTTGTTATATCCTAAAGAAGAAAATTCAAGAGCTGATTAATGCCAATGCCATCGCTTTAACCAACGATGAGCATATGATCACGATCAATATGGTTTCTCTTCAATTCGGAGATTTTTCTTCTCAACAAATCCCAGATGGAATTGTCCCAATTCCGAAGGCGACGATGAAGATTGTGAATATCTTGCCTACTAGGGAGGAAAATAAAGGATTGTTGCCTCTCACATTAAAGAATAGTGAAATTATGTGGGTACATCCTGACTTAGTACCTGAAATGGAAGATGAAGGTAAAACTTCAAAATCTAAGAAAGGTAAGGAAAGGTAAGAAAGTCAAAACCTGCAACATGATTTCTCATGTTATTCCAGATCCTGATGATTTAGATCATCTATGGGATGGCATTCCTTTGGAAGATAGACTGAGAGGATTGAACATATGTCCTCCAAGTTTAGCTACTCCTACCAAGCTCAAACTTACTCATCAGTAGTGGCTATCCATGAATAGTGTTCCCTTATACAGGGCACAACAAGTCTTTGTTGCTTATGAAAAAGCTCCTATAGGGATTCTTCCTCATATCCCGAATCTTTCTCCTCCCGTAGCTACAGAGACTTCTATTCCTCATTCTTCTGTAGTTACAGAGATCTCTTCTTCTTCCTCTGTTGAACCACCTATTGAAAGTTTACTGCCCACCCATTTGTACAGTCAGCAATCTGTCCTCCTCATGAAGAAGATGGGTTATGACTTTCAAAAAGCAGAAGGTTTGAATTATGATAAAGGAATACGACTTCCTTTGCAAATTTAAAATAAAAAATCCACTGTTGGATTGGGTTCTGAAGTTCCTCATAACAATCCTCACAAGAAGAAAGCTAAGGAAAGGAAGACTAAATCCTGTAATATGGTACTTCCTGCTTCTGAGTCTGAAGAAGAAACTTTTGCTGGTACAAGATCTGGGAAGGAGTACCATAAAGATTATGAGGGATCCTCCAAAGAATCAGAGGATGTTAAAACACCACCAATTCAACCGTCTCCTGTTCCTGCTAAACCATCTGTGATTGAAAAGGGGAAACAGAAAGTAGTACGCTTTGACGTCCCATTGAAGTCTGTTTCCAGCCAGGGGGTGGTGATGAAACCCTACAAATTTGATATTCTAGCCCAGTTAGCCAATACTCCGGCTAGACTATCGACATTTGATCTGCTTCATCTTTCTAAAGAAAGCAGGAAGACTTTGAGTGAAGCTTTGCTATAAGCAGACTCATGCTTAGCTCAACTCAAGAGTCCTGATAATACGCCAGTGTCGTATCCACAATGTCATAGTATGATGGAGGCAATTCCTAACATTACCTTCACATAAGAAGACATGCTATTGAAGTATAACAAGCATGACAGGCCTTTGTGCTACACTGGGTATATTGAATCTACTGAAATTGACAGGATTTACATCGATCCTGGGTCTTCTATTAGCATTATTCTTCAGAGTATGCTAAGATCATTGAGGATTCCTACTAGTGATTTGACTTACACTAGTACCACGATAGTTGGTTTCAACTCTGGCAAGAGTAAACCACTGGGGAAGATTCGTCTAAAGATTCAGATTGGTGATCTTCGAACTATGGCAACCTTCTATGTTATCAACTCAGACGTATCCTATAATATCCTTCTTGGAAGACCGTGGATACATGAGCATAACATTGTGCCTTCAACTCTCCACCAATGCTTCAAGTACGTAGATTCTAAAGGGGTTGTAAAGACTGAGTTTGCTGATATCAATCCTTTTAAGGGTGTCGAAGCCTATTTTTCTGATTCAATGCTCTACAAATAAGAGCATGTGAAAGAAATATCATACATAGCTGAAGATCGATCATCTATCGAAGATTAGTCTATTAATGAAGATCTGCCAGAAAAGCAACCTTTGAAGATCATAGTCAATGGGCGAATCCAATCCCAACCTGTCAACAATCAACCTCTGATGATCAAGGTTAAAGGAAGAACTCAAACTTCATTTGAGGAATCAGTGAATGTTCTTGCTAAAAGCCAAGTTCAGCCTTTTTTTATCAAGGTCAAAGGGCGTACTTCTCGTACAAATGATCCAGAACCACCAATGATCATCAACCTTGACAAGTCTATGCAAAAGACGGATGACAGTCCGTTAATGATCAATCCGAAGCATAGTAGTCAAATTGTAAATAATATAAATATTGATCATTCTGTACTTTTTGATATTAATGAAGATTTCCTTTTTGAGTATATGGCTATCAAATTTATTGAAATAATGACTTTATGTTCTGATGATCAAAGTCATCAATATAAAGACGACATAGACACAGAAGAAACTTTATACATTGATCATAAGGAAAATTTCTTTCCTCCTCATGTCGATGTTGGACCTTATGCTCAAAAGTTCTTAACATCTTCTCCTTATCTTCTTCCTGTAGTTGCTTTATCGCAAGCTTGTGTAACTTATAGACGTCATAAAGAATCTTATTTTGTGATTCTGTCTGATAAGAAAAACAAGCACCAAATTGTGTTTGGCTTGGCTAGAAATATCCCTGTTGCTCAGACAGATGATCTGAGAGATAAAGATAAAGGAAGAATCCGAATTGACAAATATAGTCAACAATCTATCAAGATTATCCAGAATATGGGATATGATTTGAAGACTATGCAAGGTCTCAATCAAGGCAAGGGTAGACGATTACCATTATGTGGTGATCCGTTTTACCAGAAAACTCGTCATGGGTTGGGATATGATCAGTCCCATATGTTTAATATGATCAGTCCCATATGTTTAATGACGATATATAAGAAGAATTCTCTTCTAGCTCTTCGCAATCATCAGATTCAAAAGAAATCCAATTCATCGAATCTGATATGTCTCACTCTTCTTATGTTAGAGGGGGTTATTATGATAAATCTGAGCAAATATTCTCAGTCAACATGGTTCAAATTGATGGTGAATCTGAACCATTTGAGAATGATCCTTGTGCTCAACAGATGGACACTCAATGGGAACTTCGTTTTAAACAACGACAACCACCTACAGAGGATGAGATTATCCAGATTGATGTTGGAGATGGAACTACGACCAAACCAATATTCATCAGTAAAAACCTTTCTGAAGATGAAAAGAAAGAGTTGATAAAACTGATCAAAGAATATATTAACATCTTTGCATGGAGTTATGAGGATATGCCGGGTCTAGATCCTAAAGTTGCTACTCATAAACTCAATATTTTGTCGAATGCCAAGCCTGTAAAACAACAGCAACGGCACTTTAGACCAGATATGATGGATGCAATTGAAGCAGAAGTCAAAAAGTTGATTACATGTGGCTTTGTTCGTGAAGAGCAACACCCGGATTGGGTTGCCAATATTGTTTCTGCTATAAAGAAGAACGAAAAAGTTCGAGTTTGCATAGATTATCGAGATCTTAATGCGGCTTGTCCAAAGGACGAATTCCCACTTCCTATTACTGATGTCATGATAGACAATACATGCGATTTTGAACGCATGTCTTTCATGGACGGATTCTCAGGATATAATCAGATCAAGATGCATCCAGAAGGTGAGAAGCATACTGCTTTTCGAACACCCCTTGGGGTTTACTGCTATACGGTTATGTCGTTTGGTCTTAAAAATGCAGGTGCCACGTATCAACGGGCTATGAGCAACATCTTTTAAGAACATCTACGGAAGATAGTTGAATGTTACGTAGATGACATTGCTGTTAAGAGTCGATCAAAGGATGATCACATTCAAGACTTAAAGACAGTTTTTGAATTGATGCGTCAATATTAATTGAAAATGAACCCTACTAAGTCTTTCTTGGGGGTTTCCAGTGGCAAGTTTTTAGGATTTGTCATTACTTCTCAGGGTATCTATGTTGATCCTGATAAAGTTAAAGCAATTCTTGAAATGTGTCCTCCTCGTAATCTGAAAGAACTCCATGGCTTTCAGGGTCGCATTGCTTATATCAGGAGATTTATATCGAATCTTTCTGGGAGATGTCAACCTTTCTCCCATCTATTAAAGAAGGGTGTATCATTTGTTTGGGATGAAGCGTGTCAGAAAGCCTTCAATGACATCAAGCAATACCTTACAAATCTACCTGTTCTGGTACCTCCAGTAGTAGGAAGACCATTTTTGCTATATGTTCGAGCTTTAGATCATTAACTTGGTGCTCTTCTTGTACAGAAAAGTGATATGGGTCATGAACAAACAATTTATTATCTTAGCCAAATAATGGTCGGAGCTGAACACAGGTATACTCCTGTAGAAAAAGAATGTCTGGCCTTGGTTTTTGTTGTCCAAAAGACAAGACATTATGTGACAGGACAGACTATTCATGTCATTTCCAGAACAAATCCTATTCGGGTATTAATGAGAAAACCGAGCATTCTTAATTCTAGGTTAGCTACCTGGGCGATGTTGTTCACTCCTTATGACATGGTCTATGTACCTCAAAAATCAGTAAAGGGTCAAGCATTAGCTAATTTCTTAGCTACTCACCCTATACCTGAAACATCGAAGTTATATGAGGACATTCCAGATGAAGTCATAGATTGTAACATGACTTTGAAGAATGACATCTGGCAATTATATTTTGATGGGACATCACGGGTTGGACCTAAAGGTAATATTGTCTCTAGGGGTAGGAATCGTCATGATTTCTCCTGATAAAATGGTCATAAACCGTGCCTATTCTCTCAATGAGCCATGCTCCAACAATGTAGCAGAATATAATGCTCTATTGATTGGTCTCCAAGTAGCAAAACAATTGGATATTGAGTTTCTAGAAGCTTATGGAGATTCTCAACTGATTGTTAATCAAGTTAGAGGGACTTATGAAGTCAGAAATCCTGATCTCATCCCTTATCATCAAGTGGTAATCGAGTTGGTCCTTTCATTAAAAGGATTCTTCATTGAATTCGTACTACGTTCTCAGAATGTGGAGGCTGATGCTCTTGCTAGCTTAGCTGCAGACTTGGCTGTTCCAATCCGAAGACAAAATACAATTACGTTGTTGGACCGAGACTTATTCTGTGTCACGAATAATCTGTATATTGAACAGAGTTATACTACAGAGTCAAGTTCCCAGCAGATGGATTGGAGAAGACCATTCATTGATTATGCGGTTCATAGGATTTTACCTAAAGATCCAAAAGAAGCTGCATCGATTAAGAGACGATCATTTCGATTCTATTATGATTCATCTTTACATATGTTATATCGTCGTTCATATGATGGACTCTTGCTGCGTTGTCTCTCAGAAAGTGAAGCCAAATAAACACTCCGAGAAGCTCATGATGGTGTTTGTGGTGCTCATCAACCGGGTCCGAAATTACAAGACCGCATTCGAAGAATGGGGTATTATTGGCCTTCTATGATAGCAGATGCTGTAGACTATGCCAGAAGGTGTAAAATATGTCAGATTCATGCTGATTTTATTCATCAACCGTCTAAATTTTTACATCCTACAGCAGCCTCTTGACCTTTCGAAGCTTGGGGTATGGATATCATTGGTCCAATTAACCCTCCTTCAGGGACATCGGTTTATATTAGCTATAACCGATTACTTTTCTAAGTGGACAGAAGCAGTCCCCCTTGCTGAAGTGAAAACATCTAATGTGATCAGCTTCATCAAACATCATGTCATTTATCGCTTCGGGATTTCTCGACGAATAATTCATGACAATGGACCACAATTTGACAGTCAGGCATTTTATCGGTTCTGTGATAAGAATCGAATTCAAAATCTGGCTTCTACTACTTATAATCCAGCTGCTAATGGTTTAGCCGAAGCTTTCAGTAAGACGATCATCAAACTTCTTAAAAAGTTTGTATCTTCTAATAAGCGTGATTGGAATGAGAAACTTGAAGAATGTTTATGGGCTTAGCGAACAACAGTCCGAACTCCTACTGGTTTTACACCATTTTTACTAGTTTATGGATGTGAGGCTGTCCTTCCATTGGAAATCCAGATTCCATCTCTTCGAATAGCCATTGCTAATGAGCTAACTATAGAGAATAATGATCGCTTACGACTCCAAGAACTTAAAGGATTGGACGAGAAGCGTCTTCAAGCACAACAGCATATTGAGCTATATCAAGCCCGTATATCTCGAACTTTCAATCGTAAAGTTAAAGAGAGGGTATTCAAGGTTGGCGAGCTAGTATTAACTGTTCGAAGACCGATGGTGATGACTCATAAAAGCAAAGGAAAATTCCAAGCAAAATGGGAAGGCCCCTATGTAATTGAAACCGTATTTTCTAATGGCGCCTATCGGTTATCAAAGCCCAATGGAGATTTACTCATGATGCCGATCAATGGCAAATTTCTTAAGAAGTACTATATATAAAAACAAAAAGGGAGACAGAATAAAAATAAATTTTACTTTTATTATTATTATTTTTTGTTCAGAACAAAGGATTAAGGACGAGGACCACTGCCTTCCTTATTGAATACTTAGTCGGCCAATGTATTAAAAGTATCGTTACCTGAGTTCAAAAAAAACTTGCAGGCACCCATCCTCAGTGCTTCTTCTTTAGGAGTTTTCCCTGGCTCTACTAAGAAAGCAAGGATGTCTTGTGGTAGCTTGGGCGTAGAAGAGCTTTCGCCTATTTTGGTTGGGTCTGACACAATTGGCTCAACGGGGCGCGTCTCGATGACGTCCTCAACCTTTATGGAGACTTCATTCTTTTGCTGCACGTCCTTGGAAGACATTTTCGATAGAGGAGTGGAAATAATAATGAAATGTTACAAAGAGTTCTCACCTATTTATAGGAGAGATCTATTAATGAACTGGTCTTTAAAATTGAAAACAACTTTTCATTCCTGAAAAGACCTGTCCATTCACTACATCAGATTCATCCATTTAATTGTGGAATTGAATTGACCTTTTCTTTTTCCCGAAAGATACGTTGGTCCATTCATTCTTTCATCGATATTTGCATATATCCTCTATGACATCTGTCTTCTTGTTTTCCAGCTACCAATGTTTGGTTAAGCTGATTACTTGTCTCCTTGGAGAGAAATTTTAATCTTCTTTATTATCAGTTGATTAAAAAATTGGATTTGTTATTTATCATGTTCTCATGACCTCTGAATAAATATTAAATCTGCTTGTATCTTCTATCTATTATGTCCTTTCGGCCTCTGAATAGATATTAATCTATTTTTCTTTGAGTTGTTACGATCTATCATGTCCATATTACCTCTGATAGTATTGTATACTCTAAAAACAGAAAATAAGATTTCATTATCTATCATGTCTATATTACTTCTGGATAGATACAAGTTATTCTCTGAGAATTGTACGCTAAGATCAAGTTTTTATTGATAAGAAAAAAAAAACTTTGACATCAAAATACCATGAACATCGAAGAATCTCAAAAGAGTATCTCTCACAGGATTGTCATTTCCATTCTCATATTCTTATCGTAAAAGTCTATTACATTTCTTAGACTTTCTTACAAATCATAATGGAAATCTATTACATCTTGGATTTTCATTCTATACGACAACGATAATCTAATGGAGATCTATTACTTTAGATCTTTTTCTTCGGATTCGTTGTTGGTGTCAATTCCTTGCTGTCTGAGCCTCAATGGCTACCAGAACAGAAGGAATTAACTCTGGTCTTCTCTCTCAGACGAGAGGAGAATCCCAGAGTATGGCAGCCCAGAGACATGTTGCTTCCAATACAACTGGTGGAGAAATGACGGCCCTTCAGAAGAGATAGGAATGTATCCAGCATTGGGATACGATTCCTAGTTCTGCCGTGAAAGGAACTCTACTACCCAATTTCTTGGGTTAGAGTTGACTCCACCATCCAACTCTCCGTGTATAAAGGCTCTTCCTACCAACTGAGGAAGACCCTTCTATCCCACGAAGAGTTCTGAGTTGTCTGATTTGCACGTCAAAAGCGCATGAGCTCCCTGATGTTGATGTCAGAAGAATGCTCCCCACAGCATCCAAGTCGCCACTACCGATTCTGGAAAAGTTCTTTAGCCAAGCTTCTGCAGAAAACAACAAAGAAAAATTATTTTAAACAGAAGTGTCATCAGACGCATACTGGCCAATTAAAACTAAAGACAGATGCTCATGCACATTATTTTGTCTTCAACAGGTGCACTTTATTCAACAAGGATTTGCGCCCATGTTTCATGTGCACCTTATCTAACAAGGCTTTACGCCCGTGTTTCATCTGGACCTTATCTAACAAGGCTTTACGCCCGTGTTTCATGTGCACCTTATCTAACAAGACTTTACGCCCGTGTTTCATGTGCTCCTTATCTATCAAGGATTTATGCTCATTTTCAGTAGACGTGCCTTATCTATTAAAGATATGCGACTGTTTTTCAACAAAAAGCTCAAAGGCAGCCGATTATTTTACGAATCAAACTTACCATCAAAATCAGATGGCTCGGCTCTAAGAGTGGTTGAATCAATGTCTGATGACCGGACATACAGAGGAACGACATCGGAAAGCATCCCATTATCAGTCTCTTGTTGGAGAATGAAATCTTGCAAAAAGCTATCTTCGGAGAATGAGAATGAGAATGTATAAAACATTCTTTAACTCAGCTATTTATAAAGAGTCGAAGAAACGGTTCGCGTGAGTCTATTTCGGGAAAGATCCTAATAAGAGGCGCTCGTGACCACGGAACAGTTGCCGCGTGTTGTTTTATTTCCCTTGAGAATGAGCAACCATAGATACAGTCAAAAGAGGTGTAGAATAATTCTATATACCAATGCACTATACGAATAAAGATGAAATCAACACTAAGATTTTATTTTTATAAAAGGGGAGTAGGCCCCTACAGATAAGTTGAAGTGTCACAATGCATAGACGACACTCCTACATAAAATATTATTTTTTTCTTCTCTCCTTCGTTGGGCTGACGAAGGGAGGCACCTAACTCGTGCATATTGTGGATCCCTGAACGACGCATCAGATTAAGGAATGCTTCTGCATCACCTGATCCTTCGTAAGCAGTTGAGGGACCACCATTTATACGACCGAAGATCGCTGGAGTCAGTCCAAAGCATTCCATGAAGTTGCGTGCTCGTTCAACCTCCGTCTCTATGTCAAGACTTGAGCCTTGAGCCTTTTCCTTGTTAGTCGCTATCTCTTTCTTCGGTGCCATGACAGTATGAGGATGAGAAGTGAGAATGAAGAACTTCTCCTTATATATACAATCAAATCAACCCTTCGTATTCCCTATGGGAAACTGAACATTATCAATGCAACTCGGGGAGATGAAGAGGCGTTCGAATGTTTCGAGAGAAAATTTATTATGACGGTTGAGTATTGACCGACACCATTTCTTGACTTTTTATGCTCAAAGTATTTCGAAATTCTTGAAGTCTTTTCAAATTCCGAAAACTTTGAAGGGGGTCTTGTAGGAGCGTAAAAAATGCTTCATAGACTGAGTCAAAGAGATAAGAGGTTTACACCCAAACGAGCTATTTTTACGCCAAGGATAGGCCAACCACTTTACGCCAGGGTCAAGCCAGCTATTTTTACGCCAGAAATAGATCAACTACTTTATGCCAGGGACAAGCTGTCAAATTATGCATTTAATGCAAAGTAATAATGGGTCTGACATAAAGATCTACTGAGAGTGTATAACTCAAGATTTGAAGGGATTTGTTTTACACAGAAACCAATATTGTCGTTTAGTATGTGGACTGAGCTATTTTACGCTCACAAAATGGCTTCTTTTACGCATGAATACTATATGAGCTGTTTACGCTCAAAGTTGACGTGTACATAAAGTTTATTTGGGCTACTTTTATGCTCAAGGTTGTTTTATCAACCACTTTACGCGGAAAGTCCATGTCAGGGCTATTTTACGCCTAGTCTACTACTTTACGCTCAGAGTATATTTGGGTTGTTTTTTACGCCCGATCCTTCCTGAATACTTTGAAACGTGGTTTGCCTACATGGCTTTCATGCCACACATCTCGAAGAACGTGTGTACGTGCATCCTATTCTTATTGAAATAATGGGATACGTGTCAACGTGTGTAGAGGATGACTTCAGTCATGGGTGGCAGTTATTAGCGTAAAGACAGGACTATTGCTGAGTTTTACGCACAAAAAGCCAAGTCTATAAATAGACTTATTTTTCTCATATAACACACACACAGAGGAGGAGAGAAGATAGAGAGATTAGAACTCAGAGATTTTGATTCTCCAGAGCATTCTTCTTCAACCTTTCTTCCAGAACAAAGTAAAGCAAAGCAGGAAAGCATTCGGCCTCGCCATCAGTACCCAAGTGTGTCGATACCTTTCTGGTGACTTAGTTCTTCCAGTTGTTCATCTTCTAGCAGTGATCTTCATCATCATCGTATGGTCCAAGGAACAAAGTGATCGCCTTCAGATCAGACTTCTATAGCAATAATTCCCAGAATAATTTGTACTGTTTGTACTTTTTCTCGTTTTATTTTCAAAAGCCAATTTCCAGGCATTTTGTTAAGTGAAACACCAGTCCTTATCTCCAATCGATAGAGAGTCTGATCGACGGGGCGCGTACATGGGGCTACTACAATACTGGATGTATACGGGCAGTTTTTACCTTGCCTGAAGATAAACCCGACACCCACATGCTCTTTGCTACTGCTAAGTTCTATATTCAGGTCAATACCCTTCCTTCTCGGTATGACCGTGAGCATAGTTTTATATCGAGGACCAAGCTTGCCCCTACCCTTGCTAATATAGGACGAGCACGTACAATGGGGAGTAGCAGAAAGGAAGGCACCGTGCCCACAGTTGAACCAGCTACAGTGCCGCAACAGAGAGTTGTTGTTGAAGAGCCTATCGTTGTAGCGCCTCGGAGAGAGGACACTGAAGAACCCCTTCCTACCGTTCCTCATATGTGGAAGGCTTCCACCGAGCTGGTGCCACGGACAAAAAGGAAGAAGCACTACAAGAATTGCCCACATTTTGCAACATTTTTTATGCAACGGTTATATGGGTGTTGCTATAAACTATTATTTGCAACGATCTAATAACGGTTCTAACAACCGTTACCAAATTAAATCTATTGGCAACAGTTGGAAGTGAACCGTTGCCTCATAAAACCTCTTACAATGGTTCGTAAACACTTGCTAAACGTTTTTGTTTTCTACAACGGTCCAGCGACGATTTTATGAAAGCGTTGTCAAGGTGAGCCAAATGGGCAACGGTTATGCAAGGGTTTTATGTAACTGTTGCAAATTTGTTAGTATTTCGCAATAATTTGTTTAAGCCTCATAAAATGGTTTACTTTTAGCAACAGTTGTGCAACATTTTTTGTAACATGTTGCGGGTGGCCTTATTATTTATAATGATTGTGAACGCTTTTTTGCAACTATTTGTTAATTTTTTGTTAAATGACAACATTTCTGATAAACATTGTCAAAATAACGATCAATCGTTGCAAACTATTGATCTCTCAATAGTTTATTTGTAATGGTTGAAATTTAATATCCAATTTTGGTTTTAGAAATACTAAAATTTCTTCGATTTCGTTTTCTGTTTTGTGTTTCGGTTTTGGTCCAAAACTGAAAATCGAATAAGATTGATAAAATTATGTAAATGCCGTCAATTCTATACATATTTTGTGCATGATTAAAAATGTGTATACTTTGACAATTCTATGTATATGTTTCGAAGTCCAACGTACTTTGATAATTTAATGATTTGCACACAATTTTAAAATTCAACAAATGTGTTTACAAAAATTATATTTTTAATATCATTTAACCACGATTCCAACTTTGGACCGAACCCACTAATTAAATAATAAAAATGGCCCTACCGAACAAACCAATTAAACCAAATTGATTATTCGGGACGGTTTGGTTTTGATTTTGGCTACTTAATTTCAATTTAGTTTCAGTTTTGGATTTTTTATAATTTTGGTTTATTTGTTTTGACTATTTCAGTTCATTTGAAACTGAATAAAATGAATGCTCACCCTAATCCGGGGGTAGGGGCGGGGTGGGGTTGGAGGGTCGGAATTAGTGGCCCTTCCTCGATCTCATAGCGTTTGGTCTGCACATATATATCAGAGAGGTTGACTACCATATGTTTTTAGAATCTTGGATATATTTGCGCACCCCCCATATATATATATAATGTAGTTAATTTAAATATTAAAAATATTTTATAATTTGTTATATGTTCATATATTTTAGAACGATTTTAGGTTTTTTTTTTTGTTCGATCTATAACATATGTGATAGTTATTGTGTGATTTAAATATTAGAACAATTCTTCTTAAAGCTATGTGAAATAAAGTGAACTTAAAGAATTATGTGAGAAAAAAATGACCCATATCACAAAATCTATTTTCCTCCTGATAATACTAGAAAATAAAGCAAAATGGTATGTCACACACGAAAGAATGTTAAAAAATATATTATTTTGTACATAGAATTTTGTAAAAAAACAAATAATCCATATCACCGCAAATTGTTATGTCATAATTAATTACATAACTATGCTACAAAATCCCACATTATTACGAGAAAATTGCGTATACTGCGCATAGGTTTGGTTCGAGTTTAATCGATTTTTTGAAGATCAAATTGTGACCGAATCTAACTGGTCGGTTATTAATAAAATCCAGGCGAAACAATCCGATCGGACCATCGGTTCGATTAAAACTGATCGGATCGGCTTGGACTGGGTCGATTTAGTCGGTTCGTCCGAAATGTGCACACCCTACCTTCACATGCAACGCACGTATCAAAAACAATGTATGTTACTATAAAAAGATTAGATAAAAATTTAAATTATATTAGAATATTTTAAATATTATTTGAATTTGAATTATAATTTGTTTCTTTTTAAATTTTGGATACGTTTTTAATTAGATAATACTATGCAGTTTATTTAAATAACTTAAATTTAAATTTTGAATAAACTTTTATGATTTGTTATATGTTCAATTGATTTTTAATTTTTTTGGAGAATAAAATATATTAATTTAATAATTAAATTTTTATATATTAACAATTGATGATATAAATACAACTTATATGACAATAAATATATATATATATATATATATATATATATATATATATATATATATATATATATATATATAACCATATATCTATCTATCTATAAATGTACATATATATGTACGGGAATTAGGGGCCGGACGTGAGCGGAAGAAATTTGGGGAAGAGACGCGGGAGGAAAAAAAAAGCGGGAAATAGTTGGAGATTTCATCAACGTGGAAGGGGCTGACCTATATGGTTTTGGTTTTCCCACACTAGAAGAATTTCATCACGCGGAAGGGGCTGACCTATTCTCAAGGTACTCTCTAACGGAAGACCTTCGGTTAGATTTTCTTTCAATATTTGTGTATATATTTAGGGCTTAGGGTTTTAAGACTTATTTGTGAAAATATTTGAGTTTTCATAATTATTAACATTATTTGTGAAAATAACGTGAATCCGCTGGCCCTCCGGCGAGCTCGACTCAGTCACTGGACCGATTATTTGTGGAAAAACGTGAATCAGCAGGCTCTATAAGTTCTCTCTAAAATTTCAATGTCAGATCCTATTTAAAGTTCCATTTTTCAACTTAACATTTTTTGGTTTGGGAGTGAAATATGTGGATTTGGTAGTTTACTTTGAGTTTATGTTTGATAAAATTTATGAATGAAATGATGATTGCTACATTCAGTCCTAGTGATAAGCAAACAAAAAGTCATTAAATTTGAATATAAATTCCATCACTACATTTTTTTCATTATTCTATTTTGACACGGACATGGATCTGGACATGAATACAGAATTGGATCTGGACAGATAAAAATATATTAAACAATTTCATTTAATTTCCAAATGTATTTGTAACTTATATATATATATATATATATATATATATATATATATATATATATATATATATATATATATATATCTTGATTCTAGGACAACTTGTTGTGATGGCCATCAAAGATGGGAGGATCCTAGATATATATTAGCGCAAAGGATTACATATGAGGTGTCATGGAACGCCTCTGTCTGTTATTTGTATGCAATTTAAATTATCATTACTCGTTCTCCTTGTCACAGGATCGGAAATCTCTTGCATGCACACTTATTTTTTGATCTAAACTGTATAAATATTACATGTGAGATGATTTTATAGTACGATATCTTTATTCGATATTATTTTCCAGAGTAGCATTTTGTAGTATACTCATATTTTACAACATTGCTCTCTAGTAAACCTCTATTTTTGTGGTCTAATATTTTTTTTATCTATTTAATCATATAATTTATACAATTTAAGCTTCATCTATGATTAATTGGAGTAATTCATCTCTGAGTTCTCTTTTGATCTACCTATGCTTTTTCTTTGCTACCAAAGGATAAACGTGTGAAATTAGTTCTTTCTCTGATTCTTGAGTTTGCAAATGTCACTTGGTATGCTTCCAGAACTAAATTGTTTCACTAGACCAGTTGCAAGTCACAACTTCTATATTAATGCTCCATCAATTGTGCTGTGAACCTAGTAATGCTTTGCGTGTCAGACTCATATTGATGCATAATTACCAACTGAATTAGTTACCTATATAGCATCAGTCTGAGTGATGAAAATATTATTGGTTTTCAAGTTACCACAAAGATGCATCAGGTTAATTTATTAAGTACAATAAAGTGCAATTAAGATGGTTCGTTCATTCTTTGTATCAGTCTTATTAATGGTTCTTTGTATCAAATTTATTATGGAGAGAGACTTTGGATATTCATAATTGCTTATTTCCTAGATGAATCAGTCTTATTTGTATTATTCTTTGTATCAATCTTATTTCACAATCGAAAATGACATGGATATTGATAATTTTTTATTTCTTAGATGGTTCTTGTATGAGTTTTTATAGACTTTTAAGGAGACTAGAGCGTACAATGGGAAAAGTTTTCAGGAGACTAGAGCGTCATGTCAGATGTCAATATTATAACCTTTTGCAAGCAGCGTACAGTTACAGAACTGAATTGGATTTGGATAGAATCTTTCTTATTTTGCCTAACCACCATTCACTTTGTAAGGGGAAAACCAACCTGCCCTGATTCATTCTTCTTAAATAGGCTTAAAGATGACCAGCCTCTTATTGAGTCAGTTATATTTTGAAAGTTTCATAAATTTAACAATCTTGATTTTGCTAAATTCTGAGGGATGTCAGATAATAAGATGGGATCGGTTTGAAAAAGCCGCCATATTGAAAATTGCTTCTTCTTTTTACTAAAGTGTAATATTTCCATAGATATGTTCAGCCCTCTTTTTTACCACTGGTCAAAGTCCATGAATCTTAAATTATTTGCATCTCTGGAACTTGCATTTAAGCATAAGTAACACAAAGAAGTTCCGCATCTGAGCCATTCTGTGAGTTGATTAATATTCATGGTTAATTAATTTATCTTAGATCTGAGAAGCTGTGATATTATATATATGTGAAAAACTGGCAGCTTTCAGCTGTGTTGTAAACCTCTGAATAAGAACTAGTTCTATATATGAAAGGGCCTTACGCAAGACATGGTAACACAGATGAGCGTTTCATGAAAATCGAGATAGATAAGTTTTCTGAATAAGAACTAGTTCTATATATGAAAGGGCCTTACGTAAGACATAGTAGTCACCCTTACCGATTGGTTTACATATGATAGATAACTTTTCTTCTTTTACATGTTTTTACAACCTTACTATGCTTTTACACCCTTGCTGATTGGTCTTTTTCGTTCAATTTTTTTTGCCGAATTGACCGAAAAAGGGACCCCCAATGTCGGTATCGGTTGGTATTGAGTATCGGTCGATATCGGATAGGGACATGCCAAACCGTATCGGTGTCCGCCGTTTCGGATCGGTATCAGCCGATACTGCGAACTATCATAAATGAATGCACTCGGAATGGAAGGATAAAGCTAGTATCAGTCCAATGACTGATAAAAAGTCAATGGTTACTCATGGACCACCTAATGCACAGGGAATGGAAGGGATAAAGTTGTGAACTGAATTAAAAGAAGTAACAGAATTTAGAATCTTTTATGTAGATGAACTTATTGAAAGAGTTCATGTAAATTTATGTATGCTCTGTTTGAAAGCATGTCCTCTAGGTAACATGGACCTCTAGAAACCCTAAAGGAGTAGCAATCAGGCAGCAACTCCACTGTTGGACCAAATAAGCGGCAAAAGTCACTCTTGTCACTTAAGAATTGGCTATAGTAATTCTGCAAGGACCTACTAGAACTTCTGTATTCAAAATCACTTTAAGAAATTTATACGTTTTGTGGTTCTCGTGATTATAATTCAATATATTTCTTGTGAACCACCAAAATCCCTCATGTTTATAAGCATATCCTTTTATTTTCAACCAACTAAAAAATATAGATCCTTTTGTTTCTTCTTACATGGTATGAATATTTCCCTTAAAAAAGGAAAACCATAGGCTCTGCAACTACAAATATTGACTTCTATTCTCAACTTTGTAAACAATAGTTATCATATATAACCATGTTGTCTGTAGAAAAATGGTAGAAGTCACTGTATGCTAACAAAACCATGGCATATTTAACAAACGAAAGAAACAACATCAAGCCTTTTCAAGAAATGAGCATCATAATGTTATTCATGGAACTCCGAGTGCTCAAAGACATAATCAAGTTGTAGATTAAGATCAAAGAATGCAAAATTTTCCAATAAGCTTAAAAGTTATACGACTGAAATGAATGAAACTTGCACATTTTAAATTAGGTCACTGAAATAAAGAAAATGAATACCATAGATGCTGCAGCCGGCTTTCCACGAAAAAGGACTCCTACTGATATAACAAAGCTAGGATAACAGTGTGCGAAGTTTGTTGTTCCATCTAAATATCAGGTATAGAACAACTTAAGCTCAGAAACACCAGAAAAAACTGATGAAGAATAAGGAGCAATTCAGAGAAAAGGCAATAATCTGAAGACAGATACAAATCTGGTAGATATATATAGAAGCAGGGACCGAACTACATTATGGATTGAGGGGGCAATTGGTTGTGTCGCTTTTGTCAATGATAAGTTTGTGTCTATAGGGATATGATTAAATATCAGTCAATTGGTTGTGAATTTCATTCATCATTAGTATATTTCCACTGAGACAACTCATAACATTCTATGTTACATAATATTACCAAAAGAATATCTACGAAATAACTAGTTCCAATTTGTAAAATGTAAATATATACGAAAAGTGTGAACTAGACGATGAGACGTGGAATTATCTTTTAGCTTATTTCTTGTAGTTGTGCATTATTATATTTTATTGAACTTTATTAGTCATTTAATTGTACTTTTCTTTCCTTCCACAGTTGTTTAAGTAGATCAAATATAGATAAAAGTTGGATCCATTGTGATAGAACTGGGAGTTTGTATAAAGATGGAGTAATAGAATTTCTTAAATTTGCATTTGATAATGCAGCACAAGGAGGAAAGATTTTGTGCCCTTGTGTAAATTGCAATAATTGTGTATGGAAAAATCGAGAAGAGGTATATAATCATATGATCATCAAAGGTATTGACCCATCATATTCCAATTGGAATCTTCATGGTAAGAGTTTCACACATTCCAATGTCGATTTTCATGACACGATGGAAGGCATGCCACATTTGCATGACGATATTGAAGGGTTATTATATGATGCCCATCCTTTTATTTTTGAACATCTTGAGGAGGAAGAGAATGCAAATAATGATGAGTGCAGAGAAGGAATTGAAACTGATTTAGAGAGATTGTATCAGTTGTTGGAAGACTGTAAACAAGATCTCTATCCTGGAGCCCCAATTAGTAAACTTAGTTTCATTGTCCGGATGTTTCTTGCAAAATGTCTTCATGGTATTACCAATGCTGGTTTTACTGCAATTCTAGAGATTTTAAAATTTACATTTCCACAGTTGAAATCAATTCCCAAAAGTTTTAATGAGACTCGAAGCCTTATGCGAGGGTTGGGACTTGGCTGCAATAAAATTGATGCTTGTAGAAATGATTGTATGCTGTTTTGGAAAGAATATGCAAATGCAGATATCTGCCATCATTGTGGTGCTTGTAGGTGGGTCACAAATGAGGACAAAAACTCAAAAAATGTTGATGAAAATCCTACAACACCTAACAATGTTTCATTACCTGCTGGAAAAAGAATTCCAAAAAAGATATTACGTCATTTTCCAGTGACAACAAGACTCCAGTGTCTATTTATGTGTTCAAAAATAGCTGCATCTATGAGGTGGCATGACGAGGGTCGTAATAAGGATGATAAGTTAAGGCATCCAGCAGATTCAGAAGCTTGGAAGGTTTTAGACTCCGTTGATCCTAGTTTTGCATGCGACACTCGTAATGTAAGGCTTGGTTTAGCCAGTGACGGTTTTAATCCATTTAGGACAATGAACATTCAATATAGCGTGTGGCCTGTTGTGTTGATGCCATACAATTTGCCCCCTTGGATGTGTATGAAACCTCCAAATTTTATGATGGCACTTCTTATTCCTGGGAAAGAATCCCCAGGGAATGACATTGATGTCTACTTGCAACCACTAATAGATGAGTTAAAGGATCTTTGGGATGTTGGGATCAAGACTTATGATGCATCAAGGCATGAAAATTTTATGATGCGTGCTGCACTATTATGGACAATCAATGACTTTCCTACATATGCCATGTTATCAGGGTGGAGCACGAAAGGAAGATTGGCATGTCCTGTATATTGTTATGATACTAAATCTATCTATCTACGTAATAGCAAAAAATTTTGCTATCATGGAAATCGTAGATTTCTTGACTCAAACCACAAATGGCGCCATGATACGAAGTCATTCTATGGGGGAAAGGAAATGGATGGTGCACCGGCTTTGTTATCTGGGACACACATTTTAGAGCAGGTGGGGGACATGGAAAATAAGTTTGGGAAGACTCAATCAAAGAAAAAAGACAAAGATGGTGGTCCATAGAAGAAAAAGAGCATTTTCTTTTTGTTACCGTATTGGAAATTCAATATATTGCGTCACAATCTCGATGTGATGCATATTGAGAAAAACGTATGTGATAAGGTTCTTGGAACACTTTTGAATATGCAAGGAAAATCAAAAGATCATATGAAAGGTCGTCTTGACTTAGAGGATATTGGTGTTAGGCCTGAACTTCACATAAGAGAGGATGCATCCAATAACAAGTATTTGCCTGCTGCCAGTTTCTCTATGGTGTCAAAACAAAAAGAAATTTTTTATAAGGTGTTAAAAGGAGTGAGAGTTCCTGATGGGTATGCATCAAACACTTCTCGTTGTGTGCAACTCAAGGGGTACAAAATATCTGGGCTAAAAAGTCATGATTGCCATTTTATTCTTCATTATTTGCTTCAACTTGCTGTACGAAGAGCTTTGCCAACCAATATTGCAGAACCATTGATTAAATTAGGAGACTTTTTTAGACGTCTATGTGCAAAGGTCATTGACTTGGACGATCTATACGAGCTAGAAGGTGAAATTGCAGAAACACTTTACAGATTGGAAATGATTTTTCCTCCATCTTTTTTCGATATTATGATGCATTTGCCAATTCATCTAGCACACGAGGTTAGGATCGGAGGACCTGTTCCATATCGTTGGATGTATCCTGTTGAAAGGTATGAATAAATACTAAATTTGTTACATTTCTAGATTAAGTTACAACTATTTATGTTAACTTTTTCTTATTACTAGGTACCTTGGCGTTCTTAAATCGTATGTTCGAAATAGAAGCCGTCCAGAAGGCTCTATAACCGAGGGTTACATAGCCGAAGAGTGCTTGACCTTTTGTTCTAGATATCTTCATGAGAGTGATGATACACGATTTAATAGACTATCTCGGAACTCAGAAAATGTTGGTTCTGAAGTACAAGTTTCATCCGTTCTTACAACATATGGTCGACCTTTAGGGAATGGTGAAATGTTTGTACTAACCGAGACCGCTTGGGTTCAAGCACATCGCTATGTATTGTTCAACACTACCATGATCAGCGCATATCTCGAGTAAGACACTATGCAAGAATCTAGATTATCGTTAATTACTTTATATATTTTACTATATTTACCTTAAAGATTTGTTTTTTACATATAGAGAACATTCTGAGATTATGGAGGGTCAAAGATCTCGTAAAAGATCAAGGGAATGGGCTTCTGCACATGATCATAGCAAAGAATTACATGAGTGGTTTGCAGAACGTGTGCGAAATGAGCAAGTGTCCGAAGAAATAAAATGGTTGTCGCGTGGCCCAAATTATGCTTCAAAAAGATTCAGGAGTTATATTGTAAATGGTTATAGGTTCCGCACTCTAGATCGTGATCTGGGAAAACGAACTCAGAATTGTGGGGTAGTCGTTACTGCATCCACTTCAAGCTTTGCAAGTAACAAAGATCGAAATCCAGTTGTCAGTGAGGTTACTTATTATGGAATGGTGAAGCAGATTATTGAGTTAGACTATTATGGACATCTAAGTTTCATGATGTTTGAATGCAATTGGTTCCAATGGAGGCTAGATGAGTATAAACTTCCCATGGTTAATTTTAGAAAATTAATATATAAGAATGATCCTTTTGTGTTAGCAACTCAAGTGCATCAAGTTTTTTATGTGCAAGACCCTATTGAGCATGACTGGTATAGCGTAATAAAAGCAGTACCTAGAGACTATTATGATATGGATGTTGAGCCATTTAACGATGACATGGATATTGATAATTGGTTAGGTGAGCCAAGCGAGCCAAATACGAATAATGCAATAAACATTGGTGAAGAAAGTACATGAAAGATGTTCCTATATGGTTCTTTGCATTAGTCTTGTTAGCTCAAACATGTATCAGTTTTATTAAGTACAATAAAGTATAATAAAGATGGTTCTTTGTATCAGTTTTATTATGGAGAGAGACTTTGGATATTGATAACTGTGACTTTTTCTAGATGAATTAGTCTTATTTGTATTAGTCTTTGTATCATTCTTATTTCACAATCGCAAATGTTATGGAACTTTTGATATTATTATTTCCTAGATGGTTCTTTGTATTACCTCTTTCTGCTCAAGCCTTTTATTTAATTTATTCAACTCCTTGCCCATAGAATCTTGCAAAATTGTGTGTTCCCATTCTTTGGCCACTTCTTCATCAATTTTAAAATACTCCATATTGTGATTTTTTTTTATTGTGTGTTTGGAGCTCCTGCAGACTTGAAGGTTCCATACAAGAATACTCAAGCTTTCAGAGGAATACATTAGGTTCCATACAAGAATACTGGGGCAACAACCTGTGTTGATAGGTGTACATAGGGTGCCCTGCCATTAGTATGGACTGGAGTGCCTGTGCACTTAGCCTTGCAGCACGCAGTTTCCCTATTTTCTTGGCTTGGCTTGTTTTGGCTCTGCCCAACAGTGAGTATATCAGTTTCCTGTGTCAGTGATCATGTGTCTAGTATCTAATTAGTGAGTAATAGTGCCTAAAATGTGAGTGAGGGATTGGAGACTTGGCCACTTGGCCATGAGCAGGTGATGACCTGCTGTGGGCAGGCCATCCTGGCCTTGGCTTGGCCATTTGGTTGCTGCAAGGGAGCAGTGCATAGCAAGGTGAGCAAGTGGAGGCTCGGGCATAGCCATCTTAGCTTGACACTTGGCCATAGGGCTGTATCAGACATGTAAATCCATGTATCAGTGATTTAGTGTCCTATCTAGTGTTCAATGATGTGAGGGTTTAGAGTGTGTGTCATCATGTAGAGTAGTATCAAAGAAGTATCAGTGCAACATTGAGTAAGCACTAGTGAGGGGTTAAGCCCATTTCACTGTGTTCAGTCGAGTGAATAAGTGTGTGGGGTGGCCAGGCCATATTAGCCAGTCCAAATTTTGGCAACAGAAGAATAGAAGATTGGGGAATTAGGCCACTTGGCCATGGCCTATGTGAGCAGGCCAGTGCCCCCTTTGGCAGTAAGTATCAGCCTAAATTCATGTTCTCCCATGTCCAGGTTAGAGAGAGAGTATAAGGACTTGATATTTCATATGTTCAACTCATATAGCAAATCCTGTTTTACCCATCTTATATTCATAAGCTTTCTATTCACTATACCCATAGACCCTGCCACACCCTAAGCATGAGCAACTAATGGTACAGGGGATACTGAGCAAGGAAATCCCAGGTAGACTAATTTGCCTGCAAGAACACACCCTTGTACAGCAAACTATAGGCACCTTAGATCACTATACATGGGATATCAGTCAGGCCCATATTGCTTCTGTGATATCCATCCTAACACCTGCATATGTAGGGGTTCCCAAGAATGTAGGGAGGTTACCACTGTCAGTACTGGTAATAGGAATACCTGTGAGCATGTTAATAGGAAACATCAAATGTATTGAGTATGATTCCATACACCATGTGATACTTAGTTACAGTCAAATTCATATCTTATTTTTCAAGCAGGCGTGAACAAAGGAATTATCTCAAGTGTAAACATGTAAGATATTTGGTGAGACTTTTTATTTCCATTTCTGTATTCAAGGTTCAACTTATTTTTCATGTCTTTTTTCCCTTTTGCAAATCAACCAAATAATGCCAATCAGACCCACAATAATCATATTGTTACGTTTCAGATTCAAATTAGAGCGTAATTACCGTAATTCAGAAGTAGAAACTAAGATGAAATATAGCTACAGTAGTTATTTTAATTATGACCTCCAGATTCGCCGTTTGTTATCACTACTATATTTATGGGTGAGGCAGGCTTCGTGACACGATATAATTCCAAAATATGCCTCATCTTGAGGTACATATGCCTTACTTTAGTTATCCACAGGATACATGGGATGAACGAAACAGAGCAAGAAATTTGTGTTTTTAAGAAATCATAATTGGACAGCGAAGAGCAGGATTTTCTCTATGGTGTCCCACATCATCGTGTCCAAATATAATACCGCTATCAGCAATTTACCCTTCTCTTACAGGATCTTCAAGTTCTGCAATAAGCTTGCAGGACAAGTGAAGCAAGTGAATCATGGGCTCTATCCTTGCCAATTGATGTCCTTTTTAGATGTATTGAAGAACTTATCATATTCAATCCTATTAAGCCTTAGTCTACTGTTCTATTAATGAACAGACATTCTTTGAATTAGTGGAAAGAAAGTACAAATATAAGATGTTTTTAGGTGATTTTTTGTCCATGTTCAGATTCAGATATGATCCAATTTTCAGCTAATGTCTTCATTAACACAATGTAGTAATGTCTTCAGTTAATGTCTACTGTTCTATTAAGCCTTAGTCTACTGTTCTATTAAGCAATGTTTTTGGGTGATTTTTTGTCCATGTTCAGCTAATGTCTTAATAGGATTTTGCTGTGCTCTTTGAACTGCTGAAATAAGCACAGGATTCTGTGTACAAACAGTAGCAACATCCGCTGAGTACTGAGGAGTGACCTGTGTATAATACGGAATGACAATCCCCATGTTCCCAGAAACCTGTGTAAAAATAGGGATGGTATTCCCTGAGTCCATAATAACCTGGCTACAAGGAATAGTTGTATTCCCTGAGTACGCAGGAAACTGCGTACATACAGTAGTAGCACTCCCTGAATCCTCAGAAACTTGTGCGCAAGCAACAGTTAAATTCCCTGAGGTCTCCAGGACCTGTGTACATTCTTTCAATATATTGAGCACTATATGAGGTTTTCTTTCAATATATTCATAGAGTTATGGATTCTTAATTTTACAGGTTGTAAAAATGGGAAAGGATAAGCAAAAAGTATCAAAAGCTGGTAATTTTGGAAGATCCCAAGGAGGACATCAAAGTAGTGGTTCTAGAAGAATTTATGCAACTGCAGCAGCTGGACAACCAAATGGTTCTGGAGGAAGCTCTCAACTTGGAGAACAAAGTGATTCTAGAGGAAGCTTTCAAGTTGGACAACAAAAAACTAAGCAACTGCTATCACAATCTCAGCACATACGTCGACTAAAACGTCCTGAGTTGCTACCGAGATGGTCTCAATCACATAAATATCTTCCTAAGAAGCCACCGAGATGTCAGCAAGATGATTCTCTTTCCAGTGAAGATGATTCCGATTATAACCAAAGTGAAGATTTAGAAGATTCTACCGAAAGTGGTGATTCAGAAGATTCTATCGAAAAGGGCAAAGATCAGGAATCAGACATGGATGGGGAAGAGGATTTAGAGCCAAAAAGTGATGAAGAGCCTATTCAAATGGAAACTGCGGAGCATTCAGGCCTAGTAATTGCTGAAAATATGAATGGTGAAGGTAATCCTTATAATATATTTTTCAGTATGTTTATTTTTTATAGATTTATATAGCACAACTAATAACATTATATTGCCTTGTAAAAAGCATCCAAGAAGAGGAAAGTCAGGAAAGAAACAAGATGTTTGAAGATAATGGGTAGGGGTCTCGAGGATCGACCAACTATTATATTCAATGATCTTAATCAACCAATTGGTCCAACAAAGGAGGATGTTACATCTTTGAGCTCATACATAGGGACATTGGCTAGAAATGCCCAGCTAATTCCTCTGAGTCTCAAAGACTGGAAAAAGATGTCCAAGGATAATAAAGAAGAGTTATGGAACATGGTCAATGTATGTATTCCACAAGTAGTTTTATTTTTATTTTGATATTTATAAAATATGTGAATGATTGGTCAATGATTGTAGCAAAAGTTCATTCTTGAAGAATCTGCAAGGAGATGGTTTTTTCAAACAATTGCGACTGATTGGCGATGTTGGAAAAGTCGTTTGAAGCGAAAACATTTTAAGAGTCACACTACACTTTCGGCATGTCTAAAGATCGTCCTGAGGCAATACCCATGAAACAATGGGACAGAGTTGTACGACGTTGGAATTCTGAAGAGGCAAAGGTACTTCTCTAGTTTAAGATTCTCTAGTTTTATTTGTAAACGTCCAATTTTGAGAATTTGTTTATATTTGGGATAATTGAGAATGTTGTATATGTTTTATTTAATTTATTTTATAGTTGTGGTTATGGAAAGTAGCCTATACATTTTCTTAGAAGAATTTGTTCACAAATGATGCTAGACTGATTTGTCAATTAATTACAGCTAACAAGTGAGACAAACACAAGGAATATGATGAAAGTAAAGTACACTCATACTATGGGTAGCAAGAGTTTTGCTCGAGTGCGAGAAGAGGAGGTACGCTTAAATCATTATTATTATTTATTTCATTATCTTTGTTTTACTTGTTTGATACATTTTTATTTACTTAGAAAAAGAGAAGACCCAATGGAGAGGAGCCATCTGAAGTGGAGATGTTTGTCTTAACAAGAAAAAGGAAGGATGGAACGTTAAAACTTGATGATGATACTAGAGTAAGTTATATATGTCCAATATATTGCCAATTTATCTTCTTCTTTTTTTACTTTTGGCCAAAACACTATTCAAAACACCCCATTATTAATATATATGTAGTCTTATTTTGTTAATTTTTAAAATTCATAGCTAGAATTTATTTGGTGATCAGCATTTTCAATTAAGGCTGAGAAAGTGTATTGTTTTTGTCCCAAATATAAGTTTGACATCTCATGTTTTACTGTAACATGTATTATTTACCAGCTTCTTTTTATTCTAATAATATGTTTACTGATTTTATGCCTAATTGTATATGTAGATTGAACTTGAAAGTTTGACATCTCAAGTTTCTGATACTCCCGAAAATAATATTGCGAGAGAAAATTTTTTGAAGAAAGTTTTTAAAGAGCATCCTGGACGTGCGCCTCTCTATGGTAAAGGCGTAGCACCTTCTGATTTAAAGAAAAAATCAACAAGTTATGTATCAGCACAAGTGCTCGAAAACTTAGCTATAAGGGAAAAAAAGGTAGTAGAGACGCAAGAGAAGTATGAAGCGATGATTACTAAATTGCAAACTTTTATAACGAACCTGGCAGCAGCTTATCCTAATGCTCAACTACCTTCCGGTTTGATTTTGCCTCCTTTAGATAATTGGGGCTCACATCAAGATGAATCAAGTGCACCTCGTGTCAACGGTCAGGTGATTAGTCGATCCTTATCAACAAATAAATTTTATGAAGTACTAACTACTAATGGATATTATTATTTTTTGTTTGTAGTTTAACGAAGATGATGATGGTGAAGATGAAGATGGACATGAAGGGATTTAAATTTTTGATTAGTCTATAGAATTATTTCACCGATATATCCATATGACGTTTTGGATTAAGTTTTTTTTGGAAGCACTTTGAATTACAGAAAGCTGGATAATTTATGTCTTAAATACTGTTGAATTTTGAATTAAGTTTCTTTTGTAAGCCCTTTGAATTAAGTGAAGCTACATAATTTGTCTTAAATATTGTTGGATTCATGGTTGATGTTTCTCTGTCAAGTGAAGTATAGTTTATATTATGAGAAAGATGAATCTCATCCATTTTGGATCAATGATGGTTTGATTAATGGTAATATCATTTATATTTATTTTTACAGGTTGATGCATCTAATGTATATTGAGAGAAATATTGATCAAATATTATTTCTAAAAAATAAATAAAAATTAATTGTAAGGGTTTTGCAAGTGTTGCAAGAAACCAATATTTCAAATGCCTACAAAATGTTGCAATATCCTTCTATAATCGTTGTCAATTTATTTCTATTCTCAAGGGTTTCTAAAACTGTTGTAGATTACTTGAATAGAATTGTTGCCATACAAACTAAACTCGTTGTAAAAGCCTGCTCGAAATCGTTGCACATTTATTATTTTTGCAACAGTTTTTCACATCGTTGCTTATTCGTTTTGCAACCTTTACTTAATCGTTGTCTTAAAGATTTATCTGCCATGGTTTTTAACTGTTGTCTAATCTCCGTAACGGTTTTTAATCGTTGCATGAAATATTTAGGCTACAGTTAGTAACCGTCGTGCTTTAGTCAATAGTTACAACGGTTTATTCATCGTTACCAAATATATTATTAACAACACCATACAACCGTTGCGCATTAATGCCAGATCCGTTGCATAATACGTTATTTGCAACTATTTATTGAACTGTTGCAAATATCTTCGATAACCGTCACAAGACGAATCTGCAACGCTCACTATGACAAGGTTACAATAACCGTTGCAAATTGATTTCACAACAGTTTATATTAATTTTGCAATGGTTTTTGACCGTTGCAAGACACCCATATTTCTTGTAGTGAAGGTAGTTGTTTTCCAGGGGAGAAAGAAGGTTGCGGACGTGGGTAACAGCTCGCCTCCTCCCAGAAGGTCTTCTCGGCAGACGACGTTGCAGGCCATTGCCATTCGGGAGGTAGATCCCTTTCTAGACTCCATAGACGTTCTGGTCAAGCCTTTAGAAGCTTTCTCACCCTTACGTTTGTCCTTTGCATAGGACCTCGAAGTTGCGGCTGAGGTAGGTGCCTCCTAGTCTGAGGAGGTGGACGTGACGACAGTGTCCCTTGCTCGTCCTCGACCGATGGACGAGGGCGAATCTTCTTCAGCTGTAAGACTTGAGCGACGAGAAGATCAGGGCGAAGGCTCGGACCATGACAGCGATCAAAAGATTAGTCCTTTCTACGACATATTTGTGGGGGATATGTCTGCAATAGGAGCTGCGATGGAAGAGTTTGACGAGAATAAGTCCAATCGGCTCATCCTCCTGCGTGTATGTCATCTCTGTACCTCTCTTCGGATGAGATTTTTCGACTTTGATTTTGCGTGCTCCTCGTGAGGCTGACCACGACTGTATGTTCCCTTGTAGACAAGAAGAAGGGACCACTCGCGAAGATAGCCCCAGGTATTGGGGAAGGAACATGAGTTGTCCCCGGATCCTCTAAGTTTGCTGGTGCGAAGAGAGTTGTTAGTGAGCCGGTATCGGTCACAGAAAGAGAGGTTGAGCAGCCTGCTGAGGGGGCTGTTGCTGAATCTGCTCCTATTTCGGCTGAGATTATGGAAGAAACCTGGCCCGATGCCGCTCGAGGCCTTGATATTATTCTCCTTGAACATTCTGGGCCTGCTATTGGTTTTCTTGAAGCCAAGACTAATGGCGTAGCCCAGGCTGGAGTTGAGCAAGCCGAAGGTACGAAATTATAATCCTTTCGCGTTTTTCCTTCCTCTTTTTTGGTTACTGATGTATATATATTTTTCTTTGTCAGGTTCGGCTTCTTGTCAGGTATCCCTTCCTGGAATGGAAGAAACTTTCCAAGCCTCCTCCCCGACGACCTCCACTGAAGATGACGAGATGGCCCAGGAAGTCGTCAAAGCTTTCAACTCTGTAATGAAAGTGAAGCTTCCTAGAGTCTTGAATCAGAATACTGCCTTTGACCCTGTGAAAGCTGTTGCCGAATGCCAAGTGGAGGCCCTCGAGAGCATTGTCGGCTATGAAAAGTGGGCCAATACTCTGAGGAAAGTTTTGAATGACCTGGAGGGTCAGGTGGCTAGGTTCCGGGATACCAAACAGCGGAGCTCGACGTCGCTGTTCCACGCAGAGGACGAGGCTTTGATGACGTCTCTTGCAGAGGAGAAGGCTACTTTCCAGGCGAGGAAGGATGCCCTTGTTCGAGAGATCGGTGAATTGGCTGACCAGTATGGTCAGTTCAATGCTGCAAGTGAGGCGCGTGTTGCCTCGAAGAATAAACTGGCTGTACAGATCACCGAGAAGTATAATCACATTGTACAGATCCAGAACAAGATAGCCCAACTGGAAGCGGACTTGAGGGTGGCAACATCTGAACAGTAGGATTATTTGGCTCAGGCTGCCATGACCGTCACCACTTATGCCCATTTAGAAGAACAGCTGGCAAAGTTGGAGGGAGAGCATCTGAGTCTGATCTTTTTTGAGGATGAAGGTGCTCGTCAAGAAGAGGCACGCCATCGAGCTTTTGCGAAGTCTGAAGCTGAAATTACGGCTCTAAGGGACAACATCAATCGTCTATGTATCCCTTAGATTCTTTGTAACTCTTTTTTACAGCCGTCACGACACTTGTACCTTTTTTCGTCCCTTGATAGACGCTCAAGTAAAGAATAAAGGATCTTTTCAAAGTGAATGGGGTTTTGTGAAATATCAGAACTAGAGGTAATGTGGACGTAGCAAGGATATTTCTGGTGGGTATTCCGCTGGAGAATTTTGATGTGGACCTATTATTCGTTTAATATTCAAAGGTATATGGACATGGAAAGATATATAACGTTAGGTGGGAGTGGATAATTCAGAGGTAGTATGGACGTGATTATCCCTGACGAATGCTTTGCTCGGAGGTTATATGGACATGGCAAAATATTTCTTAATCATTCCACTGGAGAAATAATTATTGAAAAACAATTCAGAGATAATAGGGATGTGACTTGTTTTCGTCAAACCGAGTTTGGACGGAGTCAAAAATGGGAATGATTCCACTGGAAAAATATTTTGGAGGACCTATTATCCAAGGCGTATTCAAGACTCTTGAAATACGGATAATAGTTAGATAATTTTCGAATCACATAAACATCGCACTGTACATTTACATGACTGAACATATGTGAATATTATGTAAGAGAGGTTACATATATTATTTCTTCTGGAACTTGCTGTTGATAGGCATCATAAGCAAGTCACCATCAGGCTTGGTTAATCGGTACGCACCGTTAGAATACACTGATTCTATGACAAAAGGAACTTCCCATTTAGACTGAAATTTCCTATTAGTTTTATGCGTCATGACCATTGGTCTTCTCACTTCTAAGACTAGATCACCGACTTGGAAGATTCTTTCCTTCACCTTTTTGTTGAAGGCTCTGGAAAGGCGTGCTTGGTATAGCTCAATGTGCTGCTGAGCTAACAAGCATTTTTCGTCTAGCGCTTCGAGTTCCTGGAGTCACAGACGGTAGCTTTCTTCGGTAGTCAACTCGCTGGCTAGGGCTACTCGAAGAGAAGGAATATGGATTTCTAGGGAAAGAACAGCTTCGCTCCCATAAACCAGAAAGAATGGCATAATGTCTGTTGGAGTCCGGACCGTTGTACGATAGGCCCATAGATATTCGTTGAGCTTCTCATTCCAATCGCGCTTGTTTGAAGACACGAACTTCTTGAGAAGTTTAATAATGGTTTTATTGAAAGCTTCTGCTAACCCATTAGCCGCTGGATTGTAGACAGTAGAGGCTACGTTCTGGATTCGATTCCTATCGCAGAACAGATAGAATCCATGGCTTGCGAATTGTGGGCCATTATCATGGATGATCCTGCGAGGTAGGCCGAAGCGGTAGGTAACATGATGTTTGATAAAACTGATCATGTTTGACGTCTTCACTTCGGTGAGCGGTATAGCTTTCGCCCATTTGGAGAAGTAATCGATTATGGCTAGGATAAACCGATGTCCTCTGGAGGATGGCGGGCTGATTGGTCCTATGACGTCTATGACCCAGGCTTCAAAAGGCCAAGATACTGCCGTCAGGTGTAGAAACTCCGAAGGTTGATGAATAAAATCGGCATGGAACTGAGAAGCTCTATACTTTTTTACAAATTCAACAGTATCTGCTATCATCGTGGGCCAATAATAACCCATTCATTTGAGGCGATCGTATAATTTAGGACCTGGTTGATGTGCACTACAAACTCTATCTTGAGCTTCCCGGAGTGCATGTTTGGCTTCTGTGTCTGATAAGCATCGTAGCAGTAGCCCGTCGTAAGAGCGTCGGTACAGCATCTTGGTAGGTGTATCATAGTAAAATCTGAGGGATCGCCTTTGGATAGACACTGCTTCCTTTGGGTCCTCGAGAAGGATTCCATAGACGACGTAGTCTATGAAAGGAAATCTCCAGTCTTTAATATCGATGTTTGTTTCCATTATGTAACTGTGATGAATACGCAAGGCATTTTTCACACAGAATAGTTCTCGACCAGACACCATGACCGACTGCTGAGTATTGGTTGGGACGGTCAAGGAAGCAGCGAGACCGGCTAGAGCATCTGCTTATATATTCTGTAGTCGAGGCACGTGCTCGATAAAGAATCCAGCGAACGTAGATGCCAACTCGATTGTTGCTCTGTGATAGGGGATGAGATCTTCGTGACGAACTTCATAATCCCCTCGGACCTAACTAACTATTAGCTTGGAATCACCATAGGCTTCTAGATAGTCAACTCCCAGTTGTTTTGCCAGTTGCAGGCCGAATAATAGGGCATTATATTTGGCCACGTTGTTGGTGCATGGTTCCACGAGAGAATATGCACGATGTATAACCGGATGATCAGGTGACACGAGTACGACGCCTACTCTGGCTACAATATTTTCTTTATGTCCTGTTCTTGATACACCGTCAAAGAACATTCGCCAAATGGGGATTTCTTCAGTTGCAATGTTAGACTCCACCACTTCATCGGGGATTTTGTCATAGAGTTTGGAAGATTCTGGCACCGGATAAGCTGCCAGAAAATCAGCTAATGCTTGGCCTTTTACTGCCTTCTGAAGAATGAAGAGCATATCGTATGGAGTCAATAGCATTGCCCATGTAGCTAAACGGGAATTGAGAGAACCCGATTTAGTCATGAGTATTCTGAGAGGATTGACTTTAGATATGATGTGGATAGTCTGTCCAGACACATAGTGGCGTGTCTTCTGGATGACAAATACTAGTACAAGGCATTCTTTCTCCACAGGTGTGTATTTATGCTCGGCACCCACCATTGTGTGGCTGAGGTAGTAGATTGCCTATTCGTGGTCGCATTCATTCTTCTGAGCTGATAGGGCGCCAAGAGAATGGTCCATAGTACGGACATATAGTAAAAAAGGCTGCTTCCCCATTATTGGAGCTACCAATACTGGCGGGCTTGTGAAATACGCCTTGATGTCGTCGATTGCGCGTTGATATTGTTCAGTCCAGACGAAAATATGCCTTTCTTTATGAGCTGAGTGAATGGTTGACACCTTCCAGAGAGGTTAGAAAAGAATCGTCTGATGTAGGCTAGCCTTCCTTATAGTCCGCGTAACTCTTTGAGGTTTCTTGGAGGATGCATGTCGATGATAGCCTTTACTTTCTCCGGGTCCAAATGTATGCCCTTTGCAGTGATGACGAAACCAAGGAACTTGCCGCTGGAGACTCCCAGAAAAGAGTTGGTTGGATTCATCTTGAGTTGGTGTGCACGCACTAGTTCGAACACCGTTCTTAAGTCTTGGAGGTGGTTGCCCTTGAGAAGACTTTTGACTGCGATATCGTCTACGTAGCACTCCACAGTTTCGCACAAATGATTACGAAAAATTGAGTTTATGGCTCGCTGGTATGTCTCCCCTACATTCTTCAATCCGAAGGGCATTACCGTATAGCAGTATACCCCCAATGGTGTTCGAAAAGATGTGTGCTTCTCATCGTCGAGGAACATCTTGATCTGGCTGTAGCCTGAGAACCCATCCATGAAGGACATCCGTTCGAAGCCGCAAGTATTGTCAATCATTACGTCGATGATCGGTAGAGGGAACTCGTCCTTCGGGCATGCAGAGTTCAAATCACGGTAATCGATACAGACTCAAACTTTACCATTCTTTTTTATGACTGGAACGATGTTGGCAACCCAGTCAGGGTGTTGTTCTTCACGAATGAATCCACTGACAAAGAGCTTCTTGACTTCATTCTCGATGGCCTCTATGACAACAGGTTAGAATCGTCGTTGTTGCTGCTTCACTGGCTTAGCTTTAGACGAAATATTCAGGCGGTACATGGCGACTTTAGGGTCCAGGACTAGCATGTCTTCATAGCTCCATGCGAAGACGTCGATGTATTATCTTATAACTTGTATAAGAGATTGGCGTTCATCGCCAGATAAACTTTTGCTGATGAAGATTGGTTTAAAAGATGATTCATCTCCTAAATTGACTTGGATGACTTCGTCTTCGGTAGGTGGTTTACGTTGTTCGAAGCGCAGCACCCACATAATGTCCATCTTTTGAGCCTATTGTCCAAGCTCGATCGATTAGACAACATCCGTAATTTGGTCAACGAAAACCATGTTGATGGACAGAGTTGCTTTGAATATGTCGCCAATACTGGAGTCTGAGTCCCAGAGGGAGGAATCAGAAGAATGAGAACAATGATCTGCTTCATCATCTGATCTTTCAGGAGTTGGTGGAGGAGTGACATAACCCAAACCAACACCGTTTCGTTGATAGTAGTTCTCGGGTTTGCCGGGAGGAGCAAAGTGTCGTATTGACAACCGTCGTCCCCGGCCGTAATTTAGCCCCTGGTCGCTTTTGATGTCATATCCCATATTCTGGATGATATTCTTGGCTTGTCAACTATACCAGAAAAGTTGCATTTTCCCAGAGTCATAGTCAACTTCTGTGTTGTGCTTGGGAGAAGTAGAGTCTGGAATGAACTTTCTCTCGCCAATTATACGACAGTAGATGATTAGTTCTTCATCCTACTTTCTGGCTGGAACGACGAAGTAGTGGTTATCTTCTGGGTAAACTTTTTTCCGCAGGTGAGGCATCGTAGCCGACATGCAGAGGTTTGGTCTTATGCCGTGCTCTAGAGCGTATATCGTATCTATGTAGTGGTTTACAGATTGATAGATATCGGAGTAATTCAAAGATAAACCTTTACTAAGAAAATACGCAAGTTCTTCTTCAGGGATAACATCATCCGCTGAAGGTACATTATTATGAGTATTGATATACTCATTGAGAGGATCATCATCTGGAAGAGGAGCCACAGTCTTGGCCGAGTTCACCACGTAGGATAATTCTTCAGGATCAGGAGGACGGACATCAGTAGGTTCCTCCCGGGGTGTCTTGCTGAGAGTGATGGTCAATGGTTTGACCTTGTCAGGGTTCTTCTTTTTCATCCAGATTGTGAGAGGCTTCGGAGTACTTTTTGGAGTAGTATGTCCTTTGACTCGGATGATCAGGGGACCATCATTGGAGGATAAACTTGCTTCAGCTTCATTGTCAGCTTCGTTGCCGTCATCCTTGGGGGCTGAGATTGGTAAAGTACCGAATCTCCATAGTAGGCTTCGATGCCCTTAAAAGGATCGACATCGGCAAACTCTATCTTCACGACACCGTCGTTGTTGACGTACTTGAAGCACTGGTGAAGTGTGGAAGGAACGATCATGTTCTCGTGTATCCATGGACGTCCCAACAAGACGTTGTAGGATATATTGGCATCGATCACATAGCAGAAAACCTTCGTTCAGAGATCACCGATCTGGCACTTGAGACGGATCTTGCCTATCGGGTGGCTTTGACCAACATTGAAAGCCATGATAGTTGTGTTGGTTGCAGATAGCTTGTGCAGAAGGATTCCTAAAATTTGAAGCAAACTTTTAGGAATAATGCTGAAGGAGGATCCTGGATCGATGTGTATGCGGCCTTAAGGGACTTGTCAAACCGCGTCTCCTTCTGCTTGGCTTTGTCCGTAGTTGAAGGCTTAGACGGGCCGACTTCTGGTCTTGTGGGCGTAGCAGGAGCTTGAGATGGTACTGCTTCTTCTTGTACGGGATCGTATGTCCGAAGATAAGTCTTCCCCGATCGCGTCTCACCAGATAGAACCTCGTAGATGGTAGAGGATACCATATGGCATGACTTGAATTTCTTGCCCCTTTTTTGCTTTGGGAGGTACCACCCCCTGCGTTACTTCTTGCACAGGGTCCGGATGGAGTGGCACCAAGGTTGAGTTGCAAGCTAGCGGTAGGTTGACGACTTCCATTATTGCCTTGGGGATCGGGACCACGCCGTCTGGGACTTCTGTGGGAGGAAAGTCACGAAACTGAAGAGAGATCAAGTTAAAAGAAACGACCTTGTCTTCAGCTTCGAGGTTGATCACTTGGCTATCGATGAGTTGTTATATATTCTTCTTTAGGACGATATAGTCCTTGGTGGAATGATGCACGTACTGATGATAGAGACAAACCTTGGGATCATTGAGCTGGTTCGCCTCTGCAGGGCATCGTGGTGGAGGCAATGTCAGTTTATTATCCTTCATCAATGTGTGAAAGATGGTAATGACATCATCTTCGTCAAAGGAGAAGGTCTCCTTAGGCTTGTCGGAGGCGTCCTGAGAATTGAAAGCTCCTTTGGAAGTGTCGACCTTCAGGACTTCTTTCCCTTTACCCCCACGGACATGGATAGTTTGAGGATGCTTGCCCTTGTCTTCGGATTTGGGTGTTTTCAACCCCAGTAGTTCAAAATTAGGAACGTTATTTTCGGCAGCATCAGTGGCCCCAATGAAAGCAGGTCATGTATCATACTTATGTATACCCAGACAAAACTTCACCGTAGGAAGGAAGTTATGTCGACAAGTAACCATAAGTTCTGAGTCTGGTATGCCGAAGGGCATCTTAAATGCTGGACGCCTGAAGCGTTCGATGAAGGCAATGATAGACTCAGTCCTCCTTTGCTTAGTCTCGATGAGGATGGACATACTAACATGCATGCCACTCTCGTAAAACCTGTTGAGGAACAATCTCTCCAAGTCTTTAAACGAATTGATACACCCGTCAGGCAGACTGCAGAACCATTCGAAAGCTACCCCCTGCAAGGTGCTAATAAACAGCTTTGACAAGAACGGATCGTCCCTGGGTAAGTGCAGAGTCTGCATGTTGAAGTATGCCATGTGTTGACGAGGAGAAATCAACCCATCAAATGAATTCAGCATCAACGGCTTGTAATTAGGAGGGCAAGTAGCATTCTCCCAATCAGAAGGATAAGGTTGAGATATTTCCATCTTCTGAAGCTCGTCTTTGTGTGAGATGGTGTCGAGACGGGCGACCAGGGAATCAATTGCATCCTGTTGATTGAGCAGGTGTTGGAAAATGGCTGCTGAACGGTTGTCAGGCGTCGTTGGCGAAGGACCACCCCTAGCATTTATAAGATTTAGAGGAGGTGCAATGGAATGATACTCTTTTTGTAGTGAAGGAGGGTTGTTGCTATGAGCCGGACTAGCGTGAGTCGAGACGTTTTGTTGTGGTGGAGGAACAGCCGCAGCAGCTTGGACAGCCATGATACTGGTAAGCATATCAGAGATCTTGGCGAATACTGTTTCAAGACCCTCTAGCCGTTTGCTGGTTTAATCACTAGATTCTTCAGGTCTTCTTCTGTCCGCCATGTATTTAGATAACATGTGAGGATGAACAAAGGAAATAGTACAACTGGTGCTGATACTGTTTGTCTCTGAGTGGACAAGTCCCTCATCTTCAGGTAGAGGAGGTAGATAGTCACCATAAGACTCGGAGAGATCGTCGTCCTCTGGAAGGCTACCCCCAGTGTGAAGGTCATCCGCTTCAGACTCTAAGGGAATACTACCCCCAGCTTGGGAGTCTTCGTCATCTGTACGAAATCTCGCCTTAGACCGAGTACCCATATAGACTCATTCAGATGTGACAACCTGTTGGCCATCTGTTGGTAGACTTCGTCTTCTTCTTCTCGCAGAACTGAGAGAGAAAGTTGGGTTTGTGGTCTACCATCTTTGATTGGGTCTTCCGTAAGGGGGACCCCATGAAGCCATGTTGGAAGAGACACACAGCGGCTTTTCATCGTCAGAAAAATGCAGTCGTCGAAATACGGACTTTCTCTGAGGCACTCTTGTTGCTTTGGAGCAGCAACAGTTGATAACAATACTGGTGCACGGATGTGCACTATGAATTATTATGTCCTCCCTCGCTTTACACTTATGATTTATCATGTCGCACAAGTTAGCGGAAGAGAGTTTTGCCTTACAACCCATGTTGCATGCATCGTCGAGCTTTGCATGTGGGTTCGTAAGGAGAGTTGGCGCATCCAGACTTAGTTCACGTGCAGGGGCAAGTGCTGATTGAGACATCTATCCGGTAAAACCCTCACACATCTTGATTTACAAGACCTGCATGGGCCACCACTTAAATCGTGTCACGCCCCAGAACCAGAATACTAGAGAACGGGGGACAGACACAGCCAGCTACGTACATTGAAGTGAATCCCACCTCGTAATACGGTCATGGTTGTCTAGATGAATGAGGGTTTACTACAAGCCATTAGTCTCTTAGGGTCAAGAACAAGCCTAGTGTCTCAATCTCAAGCAAGCAAGTAAATATAACAAGATGGTAGATCATCAGACATACAAAGTAAGGCGTCCCATACATTATATATTCAGATGATCATGAAGCTAGTCATACAAAATACGAAGACTAGCAAGAGTTTAAGTCATACATGATCAACCCTAGGATTTGTCAATCATGTTACAGCCCGTAGGCAGATAGTAAGTAAAGTTGCAACGAGCTAACACTTACTCGGCGGCTAAACGCCTCAAAAGAATATTTTTACAAGGGAGTGGGAGAACAAAATAAGAACCCACTCGTTGCCAGGGTTGCGCCTAGTGGTCACCATCTGGCTAGAAGGCTGGAAGATCCTCGGGTGCTACTCCAAAATCTGGCCATACAAAACCAGCTGGGTCAGACCCCAGAAAGAGCAAGTGCCACAAGGGAGACTTCACTTAAGAACTAAAACCAGCATATTAGCACATAAAATTATAGATGAAATAACATAAGACATGAGTTAGAGAAAACAGGATGATAAACGATAAGATAACTAAAGGACTATTCCGGTAACCAGGTTACAACCCGTAAACCAAACAAGGACCGGGGTTGTAACCCTTCGCCTGAACAGAACTTAGTCTCTAACCAATTATCGATAAGTAAAGCATACACAAGCATGTCCAGAGATAGCCATGTACTGGGTCTAGACAAGACTAGACAAGATAGGACCCCATCCAATCATTCACGGCCAAGCAAGAGTACGGCTTGATAGTTAACTAGCTAGGGTTATCACAGGCCTAGTTACTAGCAAGATGCAATGAGATATTCCTATGGCCACAAGCCTTGCAGACTATCCAGGTTATCCAGACGCAAGGTTCATATTAAGAGTTGTCTTGACTTGTTAGGTGACTTGGATGCAAAACATGACAGTGTGCATAGGAATCGTTTCATGTAGTGCCCCACATAACAGTGAGCTAGAAATGTGCCCTACTCGTCGGCAGGCTACAAGTCCATCAGGAAGACGCTCAAATAACGGGATTGCTTGTAGCCGAAATATCTCTTTATATAAACTACTTGATCAATCTAGTCATTAACCTAGTCAGATTCAGTATAAATCCCTGACCGTGGTAACCAGGGATACAAGTCCTAGACATAATGCGAGACAAGACTGGTAGCTTATACAAGCACATTCAATACATCACCTACGGTATTCAAGATGAGAGTTTACTAGCATGTCAAGTTAGCTGCCGCAACAACGTTCATGAGTTACATGTCAAGATTACTTGTCAGGGGTGCACCACAACGGGTCACCATCATGTCATGGCATGTCATGTTCTTGTCTGGAGTGCGCCACGACGGGCCTCTATCATGTTGGGCTACTTATACTGGTTACTTGTAACTTGTTAGGAGCGTGCCATGATGGGCCGCCATCATAGTTCATTACATGTCATTCATCGATTCGTGTTCACACATCATGGTTGTGATCATATAGCATATCATTGCACAAGCTAGCTTGTAAGTAAGGAAGAGACATAATCCTGAGTGCACCCCAACGGGCCACCGTTTAAGAAAGAAAGCTTGGCATAGAGCATGTAGTACAATAAGGCTGAAAAGAACATGGCACTTATAAAGAATCCGAAAGAATGGCATATCAAAAGAAACAAATACTGCTTAGCATAAAACAATGATCAATCCGTGCGAGTATGCCATACATGGAAAATCGTGCCTTGCCATACTATGCCAAGCCATGCCTTGCCATGCCATGACATGCCATGTCATGCCATGCCAAGTCGTGTTGTGTCAAGTCGTGCCACAAAAGTCGTACCGCAAAAGTCGCATCGCGAAAGTCACACCGTGGCTAGTCGTACCAAATCGTGCTAAGTCGTGACAGGCCGTGCCACGGCTAGCACGAGCCAGGACATGACGAGCCGTGCCATGCCAGGCCATGGCACATGTATGTCGAGTCGTGTCACAAAGACCAATCATGAGAAAATATTACAAAATCACAATACGTGGAGAGCAAAATGGCAAAAGACATAAAAATCCTAAAAAAAGGGGTCAGTCCCCTGCACTATATGCCCAAAGGAGGGCAATATGCACCCACTGCCAGTGGCTATGCACCCAAGGCATGGGTGGGGGACCTCTTATGCGCCCACTAAAGAAGTTTTCCAAGTTTTAAATCCAAGAAAATTGAATAAGGATAAAAAAAGGTGAAGAAAGGTGTTGAAAATCATGCGTTCTATGCGCCCACATGAAGGTTCTATGCGCCCACATGGTGGATTATGCACCCACATGAGGGGGAAGAACTGCTTTGGGTGCATAACAATGTCTATGCGCCCAAGCACTGCAGTGTTCTTCTTCTCAAAAATTCTGAGAAGAAGAACTCGGCTTCCGAACTCCACCAAATCTTCATCTGGTGTCCGTTTTCAGACTTCCTTACGTCGATTTGGGGTAGAACGAAATTCTCTACGACATGGAAGCATCAAATCATACAAAAGAAGAAGTTTAATAGATCAAAACTCCAAGAATATGAAAATAGCCATTTCCTAGATCTACAAAAACCCATGCATCAAAATAAAAATCTCCAAGTTCTAAAGTGGTAGAGAATCATGCTAGGAAGCCATTAGAACCATCAAAATTTGTTCTTGAGTGAGAGCAAGGTGCACTTGCCTATGGAGGGGGAGAGGTTTTTAATGGAGGAGGAGAAGAAGAAGAAGAAGTTATGGAGAGTAATGAAGAGAGAGAAAGTAGGTGGGGCTTTATAAATGGGGATGGTGGTAGGTAGGGGGTTAACATGTTAAACCAAAAATAACCAAGCCAAACCAGTAATGAACCAAGTTAAACCATAATGACCCTAAACAAGATCAAATCAAAATCAGCTAGCAAGACAAGACAAGAAAAATACTGGACATGATCCTGTACACGTATACTGGAAATACGTATACGGAAAACGGAGGTGACAACTCTACCCACCTTAAAAGAAGTCCTTGGAATTTAAACAAGGGGTTAGAGATGTCGAGCATGCTATACCAATCATAAAAAGTTATAACTAAGCAATCAATCAAGCAATCATTCATGCAAGCAAGGAAGTTGAAGGCATAAGGCATAAGAAGACATTATACCTTACGAGTCAAACAGGTCGAGCACGATCGGATATCATCCTCACACTCCCATGTTGACTCTTCCAGAGAGTGATGATCCCAAGCAACACGGACTAACTTGATAGTCTTTTTCTTGAGTATCTTCTCTCTTCGGTCCAATATGGATACGGGACTCTTCTCATACGAAAGGTTGGTACCAACAACCAATTCCGAATGATCAAGGACGTGACTCAGATCTGGAATATACCATCGTAATTGGGATACATGGAAGACATCATATACCTCACGTAACGATGGCAAAAGAACGAGACGATAGGACACATCACCTACTCGCTCCAGGATGTCGAACGACCCTATATACCTAGGACTAAGCTTTCTCCGTACGCCGAAATGAATGACGCCATTGGTAGGCGAGATCCTAAGGAATATATGGTCGCCAACAGAGAATTTAAGGGGACATCGATGGGAATCGGCCCAATGATGCTGGCGATCTTGTGCAACTCGAAGATGATCTCTGACTTGTCTGACCACCTCAATAGTCTGCATCACCATCTCTGGTCCAAGCATTTGCCTCTCACCGATATCATCCCAAGCTAAGGGAGATCTGCATTTACTACCGTACAAGGCTTTAAAGGGGGCCATCTGGATACTGGCCTGAAAACTGTTGTTGTAGGAGAACTCCACGAGATGCAAGTGATCTTCCCATGAACCACCAAAGTCGAGTGTACATGACCGTAACATATCTTCAAGAGTCTGGATCGTGCATTCTGATTGACCATCTGTCTGCGGATGGTAGGCTGAACTGAACTTGAGACGAGTCTCCAAGCTCTCCTGAAGACTCTGCCAAAAGTGCGAGGTGAATCTCGAATCTCTGTCGGACACAATAATGACTAGTACTCCATACAATCTGACTATCTTCCTGAGGTACATTTCTGTAAGCTGATCCGTCGACTGACCGATTCTGAAAGGGATAAAATGAGCTACCTTCGTGAGTCTGTCGACTATAACCCAGATAGCATCTCTTCCAGCTGGCGACCTAGGTAATCCAGTCACAAAATCTATGGTAATGTGATCCCATTTCTATTCTGGGATCGATAAAGATTGAAGAAGTCCAGCTGGTCTCTGATATTCAGCTTTAACTTGTTGATAAACCAAACAACGAGAGACAAACCGGGCTATCTCCCTCTTCATGCCATTCCACCAAAAATGCTGCCGGATATCACGATACATCTTCGTACCGTCGAGGTGAATCGAATACTGAAATCTGTGAGCTTCTACCATGATCTCCTGTCTGATATTTCCACTGGGTACACAAAGACGCCTCCCATATCAGAGTGTACCATCTTTATGAATGAATAACTCTGGTCTTCTTCCTGCTATACATTCTGCCCTAAGCCGCTGAAGCTTAGAATCCGCGGACTGAGCTAACTTGATCCTCTCCATTATACTGGACTGAACTTGTATACTGGACATCAATGCCACACTGGAAGGAAGAACAACTTCAATACCCATCTTCTGAAGATCTGCTAACAACTCTGGCTGTGCTGTTAGAAAATAAACTTCGGCTCTCCTGCTCAATGCATCTGCAACAACGTTGGCCTTTCCAGGATGATACTGCAAGTTGATGTCATAATCTACTAGTATCTCTAGCCATCTCTTCTGACGTTTATTGAGATCCTTCTGGGTGGACATATACTTAAGACTCTTGTAGTCGGTAAAAATCTCCACCCGATCTCCATATAGGTAATGCCTCCATAACTTCAATGCAAAAACTACTGCTGCTAACTCCAAGTCATGGGTAGGATAATTCCCCTCATGGTCACGAAGTTGACGTAACACATAAGCGACTACCTTACCATGCTGCATCAAGACACATCCTAATCCCTTACCGGATGCGTCGCAATAAACTAAAAATCCTCATGTCCCATCAGGAAGAGTGAGAATGGGGGCCGTCATCAATCTCTGCATCAATTTCTCGAATGAACTCTGACATTCTGCTGTCCAAGCAAACTGCACATCCTTGCGGGTCAACTGCGTCAATGGCACTGAAATCCGAGTGAAGTCTGACACAAACTGCCGGTAATAACTAGCCAATCCAAGAAAACTTCGAACTTCTGCAACAATGCTAGGTACTGGCCATGTCTCTATGGCAACTATCTTCTGGGGGTCCACTTGCACTCCACCTCTGGTGATGATGTGACCTAAGTACGAGATTCGATCCAACTAAAACTCGTACTTACTGAACTTCACGTACAACTGGTGCTCCCTGAGAATCTGAAGAACCACACGGAGATGTTGCTCATGCTCTGCCTCACTCTTGCTATAGACTAAGATGTCATCTATAAACACTATCACGAACTGGTCCAAATAGGGCATGAAGATACGATTCATGAGGTTCATGAATACGGCTGGCGCATTGGTCGCTCTAAATGGCATAACAAGGAACTCCCAATGTCCATACCTCGATCTGAATACTGTCTTCGGGATGTCCTGCTCTCTGACTCTGATCTGATGGTACCCTGACCGCAAATCAATCTTCGAGAATATGACCGCTCCCTTGAGTTGATCAAATAAGTCATCTCTCCTTGGTCGAGGATATCTGTTCTTGATTGTTACAGAGTTCAAGGTACGATAATCAACACATAATCTTGATGTACCATCCTTCTTTTTCACAAGAAGCATCAGGGCTCCCCAAGGTGATTCGCTAGCACGAATGGATCCCTTGGTTCTAAGTTCTTCAATCATCTTGTACAAGATCTCCAACTCTGAAGGTACCATCCTATAGACTCTCTCTGACACTGGTGTTGATCCGGGAATCAAATCAATGATGAACTCGATCTCTCTCTCTCGGGGCATGCCTGGAAGTTCTTCGAGAAATACGTCAGGAAACTCTTCTACAACTCTGGAAAACTGAACTGCTACTGCCATCCGCAATGCTGGGGAAGAAGGTTCTACTCCGCCTCGGAGAAATAAAAACTCTGGCTCACCAGAAATACTAAAAATAATCTTGTCGATATGGCAATCTATTCTAGCATACTGGTCCCTCAACCAATCCATTCCTAGGACCACATCATAATCGGCCATCGGGAACTCTATCAACCTAGCGGGAAACTCTCTACCGCTAACTACGATTCGACACGAGAAAACACTCTATCTACTCTCACAAGTCCGTTACCAGTAAGTATATTGAGCCTTACTGATAATGACTCGGGCTCCAGGCCTATCCGTGTCACGAATCGTACAGACATAAATGAATGTGATGCACCCGAATCAAATAATACTGATGCAGGAACAGAGTTGACGAGAATGGTACCTGCCACCACCTCATCTGATGCCAACTCCTCCTCTACGGTCAAAGCCATCTCTTGACCTTGCCCTCTGGGTGCTGGTCCCCTCTGCTGGAAACCTCTCTGGCAGTTCTGATTCTGAGCTTGGGCCTGGGCATACTGCCGCGGTCGCTGCTGCTGGAATGCCTGGGCCTGAGGCGGCAATGGCCTCGGAGGCTGGTACTGCTGCTGCTGCACTGGTGCTGGTCCCCTCACCGAGTGACTAGTATGGGCCGATGAGGATGAACCGACTCTCTGTGGGCAGGACCCTATCATGTGATCCGATGCCCCACAAGCCAAACACAATCCTTGTGCTCGGCGATATTCTGAAACTACATGCCCTGGCTTCCCACAATGACTGCAGCCCATTATGGAAGACTGCTTCCGCTTTTGCTGCTGAGAGTACGTCGGGGTCGAGAGCTAAACCGACGTAACTGATGCTGCCCTCCTCGGAGCTCCGATGGTCAAGGCCCTAGCTGCCGGGGCTGGGGCTGAAGACTGGTTCATCTGACCATGGGACCACTTTCGTCCTCCAGTTCTATCTACTATCCTCTGAGAAGTATAGTCATGCCTTTTCGCTGCTCGTAAGACGGCATCAAAAGTCTGATGTTCAAACTGCACCAATGCTAAAATGATCTCTAGGTGGAGTCCCTGCCGGAACCGCTGCGCTCGGTCGAACTCGGTTGCCACCAAGGTGGGAGCAAACCGACTCAGTCTCAAAAACTCGGCCGCATATCCATCTATTGTCCTGCTCATCTGCCTGAGATTGGTGAATCTCGTCTGTAGGTCGTGTCGAGCTACAACATCGAAGTACTTGATCTGAAACTTGTCACCGAATACCACCCATGGAACAGGCGTCGCCAACCCAACTTCTATCATCGCCCACCAGGTGTGGGCTAGGTCCAATAACTGTAGCCGTACCACAGCTACCTTCTCTCCTTCTGGAGTCTTGGCTGTATCCAAGATAATCTCGATGTCCTGGAGCCACGCATCAGCTATAATAGCGTCCTCACTACCGTCGAAGAAAAGAGGGTTGAGGTGCTTAAAACTGCTAGCCGCACTGTTCCCTTGATAACCAACGTGGCCCATGGCATTTTGTACTGCCTGATGCAGGACATCGCCCCGACGATCTTGAGATGTAAGCAATTCCCTGATGAGACCCACCAGGGTTCCATCGTCAGGCTCTGCAGGCTGGACTGGCTGAACCGGTGGCTCTTGACCCCCAGTAGGCATGACTCTGGAGACTACTCCTGAGTGCTGGGCTTGATCTCCAGGTTGCTGCTGGTCCACAGAAGGTACTCTGCCTTGCTGATCGGCAGGACCAGGAACAATACAGCTGAAGAAATGACATAGGAAACAATAAGGAAGGACCATGATAGATCAAGGATATAAACATGTGATCAGATCAAGATTTCAGGAAGATTAGGAGACACGAGTAGAGATCAAGGGCGAGTGCTGATTGAGACATCTATCCGGTAAAACCCTCACACATCTTGATTTACAAGACCTGCATGGGCCACCACTTAAACCGTGTCACGCCCCAGAACCAGAATACTGAAGAGCGGGGGACAGACACAGCCAGCTACGTACATTAAAGTGAATCCCACCTCGTAATACGGTCATGGCTGTCTAGATGAATAAGGGTTTACTACAAGCCATTAGTCGCTTAGGGTCAAGAACAAGCCTAGTATCTCAATCTCAAGCAAGCAAGTAAATGTAACAAGATGGTAGATCATCAGACATACAAAGTAATACGAGACAAGACTGGTAGCTTATACAAGCACATTCAATACATCACCCACGGTATTCAAGATGAGAGTTTACTAGCATGTCAAGTTAGCTGCCACAAGAATGTTCATGAGTTACATGTCAAGATTACTTGTCAGGGGTGCACCACAATGAGTCACCATCATGTCATGGCATGTCATGTTCTTGTCTGGAGTGCGCCACGACGGGTCTCTATCATGTTGGGCTACTTATACTGGTTACTTGTTACTTGTTAGGAGCGCTCCACGACGGGCCGCCATCATAGTTTATTACATGTCATTAATCAATTCGTGTTCACACATCATGGTTGTGATCATATAGCATATCATTGCACAAGCTAGCTTGTAAGTAAGAAAGAGAAATAATCCTGAGTGCGCCGCAACGGGCCACCATTTAAGAAAGAAAGCATGGCATAGAGCATGTAGTACAATAAGGCTGAAAAGAACATGTCACTTATAAAGAATCCGAAAGAATGGCATATCAAAAGAAACAAATACTGCTTAGCATAAAATAATGATCAATCCGTGCTAGTGTGCCATACATGGAAAATCGTGCCATGCCATACTGTGCCAAGCCATGCCTTGCCATGCCATGACATGCCATGCCAAGTCGTGTCATGTCAAGTCGTGCCGTAAAAGTCGTACTGCGAAAGTCGCATCGCGAAAGTCACACCATGACTAGTCGTGCCAAATCGTGCTAAGTCATGCCAAGCCGTACCACGGCTAGCACGAGCCAGGACGTGACGAGCCGTGCCATGCCAGGCCATGGTACGCACATGTCGAGTCGTGTCACAAATACCAATCATGAGAAAACATCACAAAATCATAAGTCGTGGAGAGCAAAATGGCAAAAGACATAAAAATCCTAAAAAGGGGGGCCTGTCCCCTGCACTATGTGCCCAAAGGAGGGTAGTATGCACCCACTGCCAGTGGCTATACACCCAAGGCATGGGTGGGGGACCCCTTATGCGCCCACTAAAGAAGTTCTCCAAGTTTCAAATCCAAAAAAATTGACTAAGGATCAAAAAGGTGAAGAAAGGTGCTGAAAATCATGCGTTCTATGCGCCCACATGAGGCTATGCGCCCACATGAAGGTTCTTTGCACCCACATGGTGGCTTATGCGCCCACATGAGGGGGAAGAACTACTTTGGGCGCTTAACAATGTCTATGCGCCCAAGCACTGCACTGTTCTTCTTCTCGAAAATTCCGAGAAAAAGAACTCGGCTTCCGAACTCCGCCAAATCTTCATTCGGTGTCCGTTTTCGGACTTCCTTAGGTGGATTTGGGGTAGAACGAAATTCTCTATGACATGGAAGCATCAAATCATGCAAAAGAAGAAGTTTAATAGATCAAAACTACAAGAATCCGAAAATAGCCATTTCCTAGATCTACAAAAACCTATGCATCAAAATGAAAATCTCCAAGTTCTAAAGTGGTAGAGAATCATGCTAGGAAGCCATTGGAACCATCAAAATTGGTTCTTGAGTGAGAGTAAGGTGCACTTGCCTATGGAGGGGGAGAGGTTTTTAATGGAGCAGAAGAAGAAGAAGAAGAAGTTATGGAGAGTAATGAAGAGAGAGAAAGTAGGTGGAGATTTATAAATGGGGATGGTGGTAGGTAGGGGGTTAACATATTGAACCAAAAATAACCAAGCCAAACCAATAATGAACCAAGTTAAACCATGATGACCCTAAACAAGATCAAATAAAAATCAGCTAGCATGACAAGACAAGAAAAATACTGGACAGGATCCCGTACACGTATGTTGGAAATAGGTATACGAAAAATAGAGGTGACACTGAGTCTCCTTGATGTGGGCGCATAGTATGGATCAAATGAGCCTGGGTGCATAGCCTTGGGCACATGACCCTGGATGCCCAATCTGTCAAAGACAGAAGCCCCCTGATTGGAGTTATGCGCCCAAATACCCTCTTGGGTGCATGGCTTTGGGCGCATGCTTGGTGGAACAGCGCTATTTTCTTCCACTTTTGCCTCCTTCATTTGTGAGCCTCCTGGGTTTGCCCAGAGTGTCGAACACCCCGATTCTTGACATCGTAGTACTTTCCTTTGCCAAGTCTCGAGCGTCGAACACTCTGTTGTTGGTTGTGCAGGAAAGAAGTTACTGGGCTAGTAGGGCCCGGAACGGTGTGAGCCTTCTCTATTCGAGAAGCTTCCGTGGCAGAGTCATGCGCCCATGTGATAGAGTCCTCTAGTTGCATATCTGCTATGACACTAGCAGGATATGCACAGCGAGCTTTCGAAATCCAAGTCTTGCGAGACTTGTTTGGCTTCACTAATTTTGAGGGAGTAGAGCCATCCCTCGAGAGCATCTCTTCGAACGCCTGCTGATCAAACTTTACGATCAGCATCTTCTGAGTGCTTCCCACTTTGTCGGTATCGAATTGCGTCACCATCTTCTCGTCAGAGGAAAAGGTAGTCCCCAGGAGAGTCGCCATTTTTGTGGACACATACAAAAAATAAGAAGAAAACGTTGTCTTTTCTTTATTGGCGTAAGGCACGACAAATCGAGTATGCCTGAGAGATCCTGCGCTGAGGATCCCCGAGTACAAAAAAGAATTCTGGGGAATGGGACGATGGAGATCGAGCGGCAGTTGCTTCTTTACTCCGTTGACACTCCGATTACAAAAGTGGAAGAAAACCTAAGAAAATGCTAACTATCGGTTCACTGGCAAGAAGTGCAGCAATTTGGCTCTTGAAAATGCTCTCCGTTCTGTGCTTTGAAGAGGGATGAAACCCCCTTTTATAGTAGTTTCTGAGCTGGAATGATGTTATACGCCCACATAAGGAAAACACACTGGTTTTCATGTGGGCACATAGTCCTGCCTTGGGCGCATAGGGTGTAGGCGCATGCAGGCTGCAAGATCGTGGGTTGGTCGTGGTGTTGACGTGGCCGCATGCTTCGGTGCACGACTGCTCGTGGAGACTGACGTGGCTGTGCGCTTCGGTGCACGTTTTGATCATGGCTTTGACCGAGTCAGGCTTGGGCGCATAGCCATGTTTCAGGCTATGCGCCCTCCTTCACAGGGTGGCTTGGGCGCATAGAGCTTCACAGGGTGGCTTGGGCGCATGGAGCTTCACAGGATGACTTGGGCGCATGGAGCTTCATAGGATGACTTGGGCGCATAGAGCTTCATAGCATGACTTGGGCGCATATGTCCTCATTGACTTGGGTGCATATGTTCTCATTTGCTGAAATTTTCATGCTTCTACAAGGGTTAGAGGTACAACAAGTTTATTTAGGATATTCAAGGAGGTAGGATAGGCTTCTCCACCTTTACCTAACCGATAGGTGTAGAAGTGTTAGACATACTTGTAAGTATTAAATAGCTTTCTATAGCTATCAAGGGTAGGTTGTAAATCGAATTATTAAATATATATACCCTACATGAGTATAGCCTAGAGTTTAAGGATTGCTTGTGATATTCCTATCTTCATGCTTCCTAAATATATAGATTGATATAATTATATTGGTAATATATATATATGTGTATATTTACTTAATAAGTAATTACCTAGTTTCAATTTTTAGAAAAAGAAATAGTAGTTGCATGTAAATATCCATATTCATATATTTATATTTAGGTATAAATCTATATACCCATACTTTAATAGATACACTATACAAAAAGAAAAGAAAAGAACAAAAAGAAAAAAAAAAAGGTCGAGCCACTGTTCCCTTATGGGAACAGTGCTCCAATCAGCCTGAGTCAACCCCAGGGACACCCAAGCAAAGTACCCGAGGCTTATATATACAACAACACCAACGACACCGACAACATCAAAAATCCATCGAGAACCCTAGCGCCACCCCGCGCACCACCAGCGCTGCATCACCCCGCGACCACCCCGGCGCCACCGTGCGTGACGGCGCATCGTCGACGGCCAACCAGACCGCACACGTGCGGGGAGTACCACAGCAGCAGCAACCACAGAAATAGGGTCAACGGGAAGCCCTACTTCGCGATGACTTTTCGTCGTGTACAAGTGATCATTTCACGAACCACTTAATCAGGTGTGTACACAACCTATAGGACTACAAGTCTCTTCAATTTATTTAAATTTGTATGCCCTAGATTTCCCGAAAACCAACATCAATATTGGCGAAAAACTGTTCTGTCGCAAACATAATTTTGACTTCCCGAACACGATTTGGAAGGTGTTTATTGGCCGATCCAGCGACTGGTTTGGTAAACACCCTGAACAATAGTTGCAGACAACATAACCAAGATGGAAACCCTGTGATTGGTTTTATTTATAGCTGTGTATCCAGTAAGATAAATCCAGTAGAAAATTAAGAAAAACAACGTAAAAACTGTTTTTAAAACTTAGAATTTACCCCGATACGACGTACATCCTGCCAAACTGGGTGACGTGGTCATGAACCGAAAGCATCCAAAGGTGCTTATCGACTTCGCGAACGTGTGGGCTTTGACAGAATTCAAATTGGTTGCGTGTGCGCGACGAATTTGATGTGTATCCGTCAAAATTTACCGTATTGGCCTCTTTGTAAATTTTCTAATTATATCGTGCACGTTCGTCGGATCGATACGAAACTTACGCCAATAGGACCGTATCATTTTTTTGGACCTGTATGCCAAGTTTTGTCCAATTTTGAGAAGGTCGACTGGAATGTCTAATTGGCGGGCCCGCGACCCGCTCTAACGGACGAATTTGTGTACGGCTCACCGAAATCCAAAATTGGACATACCATTGGATTCGTCTCCTCAAACCAAACCCGTAGACATATAGTTTGACGACTTTAGAGACCGTAGATACTAGCACACATTTCGGTGCAAAATGGGTCCAACGACGGACATTATTTTGACCCAAAATTACAATTTTGCCCCTGTTCCAGAATTTGACTTTTGGACAGGAGTTTCCTGGACATATCTTATATTCCAAACACGTTCGTGGTGTTTATTTCAGCATCCGAGGACGTATGAGGGATTTGGCTTTCATCGCTTCGCTATTCTGACGGTTCGAGCTATTTGACGTCGCTCTTTTGCACACAACCTCAGGCAAGATACCTTGCCATATTTACTGCTTATATTTAGTCTACATTTTTGTTATTTACGTATCACTGTTTATTTATTTTCAGTTCTTGTAGCTGTACCATTATTACAGTTCCTGATTTACTACCTGCTCAGTGATATTAGCTTTACTTTACTTATTATCCTTTGATTGCATATGGACCTAGAGTTAATGGACTACCGTTTATAGTGTATATCATAAACCTTGACACAGTTGTACCATGAGATATGTGTGAGATGAGTAGCATATAAAGGTACTTGCGTGTTGGCTGATCCCTAGTGGACATGCGTTAGGTCTAACTGCTAATAGAGGCATGTTAGGTGACTTAGCAGTTAGTAGAGGTACAAGGTCGTGGATACGACCTAATAGGTGCATAGGGGGAGAGAACAGTTCCTTAACGTGTGGGCCACGTATGTACTTTTCTATTATTGCCAGTTATCTCCGCTGGAGAAACGGTCCTGGATACTGATACCTGATTTTTTGCTAGCCTCTGACATTCAATAAATGTTATGCTTTGAGGTCCCTGGTATCCTGGTGGGACCATGCCTGAGTTTCCTGCCCCTGTAGCCAGAGTGCCCATGCGTTGAAGGTTTGTTCTTAACTGCATGAACACAGTAGAATGGTTAGGTAACCTTAGTCAATGTCATGTCACCCCCACTAGTAGCTTGGGACAATGTTGCATCACGGAATAGTGTGCTACCCCTTGTCCTTGTTTGGTTGTAGGGGTAGTCCACTATTTCGATGATAAGATATTGGATCTTGTTACGAATGAGGATAATTTACCTTACTTGTGATTTATGACATTTTATATATATTCAGTTATGTGGTATGTTCTTCTTGTATCTTGTTTCGTCCCTCTCAGGACCTGGTGATCTCTCCAGGTGTGTGCTTCGATGATGTTTTGCAGGTGCTATAGCCAGGATCGTGGTCATCCCTTCTATATCGAGGAGGACTGCTCTTGGATCTTTCCTTACCACTTTTATTCATCATTTTCTCGTACTTCTCTTCTCATTTAAAATGTTTGGTAGTGGATTTGTCTCCGCCCAACTACATGAATAAATGGTAAAATTTATAGTTGATTATATTATTACTCTTTTATTTAGTGGATGAGATTTAGTATCATGGTTTACTGTATTTCACGGCTTATGTACACGTATAAGGTTTCCATATATTAGAGTATACTCCGTATATGTACAGCTGGCATAGATACGTACTTAGTCCTAAGTATTTTGGGACTGGAGCATTACAGGAATCTTACCTCAAGTAGACTAGTAACCCATAGATATGTTAAATCCTCCATCTATATAGGTTAGTTAGGAATCCCAAAAGCTAGTAGTTAGAATAGTTGTGCTGGAATGAGATATACGAAGGAGTACAAAGAGGAAAGAATCATAGGAGTAGTACCGTGAATGGTTGAAATAATTAAAATGGATCAAGAAGGACTAGGACCTCGAAGAATGCATTCTTCGTATGTAACCCTATATTGTTAGAAGCAACCTTTCGGAAAACCAGGTCATAGAATTGAGTTCTAAGGTGGCATAAGTTAGGTCATGACTTTAAAGATTAGCTAGCCATATTCTTAGAAAATCGATGGTTATCCTAGGATACCCTGATAGATAGCCAATCAGCTCATATGAGTTGGAATCTGTCCTCTTCAGCTTGGCGGATCATCCGAAGCCCAAGATAGTTCTAATAACCTGAAGTGTAATTTGCCATCGATCGTGCCACTATCTCTTATGTCATGAATACTTGTCCTAACCGTCGATCACTGTCTCATGAAATTACGATTAACCAATCATTGTATTTATAAGTAATCCTTATTCCCCCCTATGTCGTGCCATAATAAAAATCAAATCCTTTGGTTGTGACACCTCTATGTGGTTGACAACCATATCACCATATTTACCAGTTCCTTCCTACTCTAATGCTCTCGACGCAGCCAAGGTGACTTAACTCTTCGTAATCCTAGTCATATTTGATTTCCTCAAGATTAATTTCCTTATCCTTCTATATCGTACTTTTGTTTAAATTTTGAGGACCAAATTTTCATGATAAATAGATTGCAAGTCCTTCTAAATTTTAGGATTTACTAGGATTACCGATTGATTAGGATAAATTGGTTCCAACTAGGATGATAAATCAATGCCTCATGAACATCGACTTTCTATTTAGATCATTTGGTGTCCTCTACCGTGATATTGATATTCGGAGCATAGTACTAGCGGTTACCTCCCAACAAATTCCATATGCAAGACCTAGACGAGTACACCTTTATTTAGGCATATCATACCCCACTCAACCATGTCTCATTGTACTCTATTTTTCTGATGCGACTTCCGGGTCAAAAAGGCCAATTATTACCCTTACCGTAATACTGATGAACTTTCCGACTTCAATTGGAGATCCAACCTCGACTCAAATCATTCGACCCAATATATGGTTATGATCTACTTGAAGCCTACTACGCACATGCCACTAATGTGCCACTCAATTTAGTTCATATGTGCTACTTATACACAAAAGTCACAGAAGGTGCATTTTGGGCTTAAGGAACCGATTTAACCAACCCGACTTAGAATTAGCCCAATCACTTGAGCTGGAACCTATTCTAGGATACACTAACCTAATAGGAATGGTTTAGATTAATTTTATAGGATTTTGTCAGCCAATATAGATTAAAACCAAGATTCATTCAATCCAAGATTGAAGTCCAATTAAGGAAATCCCCCAAACCTAATTAAACCTATTTATGCATATCTCTATACTTGGACTATAAAAACCTAACCTTATGAAATGAGTCCCTATGCCTATTATGTAGTCCCCATTCCTTGGTCCATGAATCCTCCGTCTATAAATTCCTCTGTACCATTTCGTCCCTGTTATATTTTGACCAATACAATTTCTACTGTCTTGTTGGAGCATGACTATATAGGAGCAATGTTAAATCGGTAAATTTTTTCTTTATAGCATTATTGACGAAGAACACCATAGTGATACCTTGCTCCTTAGAGTCCGTGACTACGTTTAGAAGTACCCAATAATCTCGTACCATTCCTTAGAATTTGACATTCTCAGAAGTCTTGTAACTGCAATTTTCACAGCTAACCAATTTCTATAAGTTGGGTAGTCTTCAACTAAGTGTACGCTACCTCTTAGACTATGACGTCTAATTAGGATTCCATTCATAATCATCTCATCCATCTTTATAAAAATAGAGGTATGGCTTGAGCTGCTTAATCCTTCTTTTCATATTTAAATCTCTTTACCCTTTTTATATTAAGATTGGTTTTAATTTCGAGGATGAAATTTTTATAAGTTGGGTAGGATGTAAACCCGCCAAAATTTATGCAATATTTTTTATTTTTTATTTGAATAATTTTGGTAAATGTATTGAGTAGTTATACAGTGTATACTTGGGTTTTTTATTTTAATAATTTTGGTAATTCGTAATCCAAAATCGAGAAGAAAATACGATTTTTGGAACTTAGAAACAGTCCCAAAACCCTAACTTGGAAGGCCGATTATGGTCAATCTAATGAGGAACTTGAAAAAAAATATTTGAACAGTCTCGCAGAAAACCTATAGGCTTCAAAACCCTTTTTGTAGTTTTTGATTTCATCCACTGTGCATCGAGAAAACTGATTTTCAAATTCAAGAAAAACCGTTTTCAAAATAGTAGAATTTTAGAAAAAAAATTCGATACGGCATTCGCCCCGACAAACCGGGTGACGTGGTTGCAAACTGAAAGCATCGAAAGGTGCCTATCGACTTCGCTGACGTGTGGGATTCGACGAAACTCAATTTGGTTGTGTGTGTGCGACAAAATCGAGACGTATTGGTCGAGATACCACGTATCGACCCTTTTTCAACTTGCTGACAACTTCATGCTCATTCGTCACCTTGAAACTAAACTTGTGCCACTGGAATCGTATCATTTTTCTAGTCCTATGAACTAAGTTTCGTCCGATTCTGAGAAGATCGACTAGAACGCTATTTTGACGAGCCTACAACCTGATCCAACGGACGAAATTGTGCACAGCTCACAGAATCTAAATTTGGACATACGATTGAGTTCGTATCGTTAAACCAAACCCGTAGACATATAACTTGATGACTCTAGAGACCGTAGGATTTGGCATACTTTTCGGTACAAAGAGGGTCTAACGACGGACATTAATGTGGTCCAAAATTACGATTTAGCTCCTGTATCCAGAATTGGACTTATGGGTAGGCGATCTTAGATATTTTTCTTATGCTGGCAACATTGATGATGTCTGTTTCTGCATCCGAGGGCATTTGCGGGAGTTCTACTTTTATTGTTTCATTAATCTATCGATTTGGGTTACTGGATACCGTCATTCTTTACACCACCTCCAGGCAAGATACCTTGCCATTACTATTTATTTACTTAGATCATCATATTGCATGCATTTATTTATTTATTATTTATTTTTTTGTAATATAGATTGTTCTTCTCAATCACATGTAGATGCAAATTACTGTTTAGTCATGTTTTCGTTATTTATTTATTTTTATACACATTAAACCTAGATTTAAGATACCACCCTTGCTTATGTCGCATTCATTGGCCTTGACACATGTGTGCCATAAAGTCGTGAGTCGTATATAGATCTAGGACATGCGTAGTCGGCTGGCCATGGGTATGTATAGCCGTGCGATAAAGTTAACTGCTAATAGTATTTGCATGATTAGTTTGATTTAACAGTTAATAGAGGTTACATGTGTTGTGGATATGACATAGATAGGCATGGGGTAGGCAGGATAGACCTTAGGGTATAGGCCATGTATGCACTTCCCTTTTGTAATCCGGAAGCTTCGCTGGATAACGGTTTGAGATGCCCCCTACTGTTACTGATACCCTCTGACGTTTAAGGAATGTTACGGACGTAGGCCCCTGGTGCCCATAGAGGGGACTATGCCAATCCCATTATAGCCAGAGGACCCATGTGTTGGAGGTTTGTTCCTAAATTGCATTCATCTAGACCGGTTAGGCAGCCTTATCTATTTAGGTATAGGTACTTATGCATGGTTTGTGTACTTATACCTGATTGTGGCTTAGAATAGTATTTTTATCGCGGACTAGTTTGGTACACCTTGTCCTTATTTGGTTGTAGGTGTGGTTCACTGCTTCAATGATAAGATATTGAACCTTGTTGTGGTCCGGTACTACATCAAATTTATGGCATAGAAAGATACTTCATCATAGATTAGGGTTCCATCTCCTGTCCTTGTTTTGTTGGAGAGATGGTATACTAATTCAAGGATGGAGTATTGGACCATGTTATGACCCGAATTACTGTTAAGCGATTTATATTTAGTTATATGGCATATTTTTTATATCTTGTTACATCTCTCTGAGGACTTTGTGATCTCTCCAGATGTGTATTTTTCTTGACTTTCCGTAGGAGTTCCAGCCAAGATCGTGATCTTCTCCTTCCTATCGAAGATAACATGCTCTTGGATCATACTTGCTGCCTGTATTCTTTATTTTACTATTTCGTTCCTTCAAGTTAAATACTTAAAGTAGATTTGTCTCCATCCAGCAACTTGTACAATATCATTTCATATTTGATTCTATAATATCTTTATTCTTTTATTTTGTGGATGAGATTAGTTAGCCGCGATTATACTGTATTTATAGCTTACGTATATTTATTATACGACTGGCATGTTACGTACCTTATCCTACGTATTTTGGGACTGGGTTGTTACAATGATGTACTAAAAATCATATAGTGGAATGTTAATCATGTGAGTGTGTGTGCGCCGGGTTGTTTTCGTTATTAGTTTTGTGATTGAGCAAGGATTGATATCACATTTATTTGATGATTCATGAGGTATAGATAGCTTACTACCGCTGTTTCCAACAGCATGGGCTGGGCATGTCCGACTTGTGTCTAAAAAAATTTCAGCGGGTCGCAATATATTTTTAGTGGTGGCCCATGCAGGTCTCTCCAACAACAGTACTTAGGACTAGAGTGCCATTGGGCGCCTACAAGATAGGAATGCTCAATCACAATTTAGGCCGTTATGTTATTGTATGATTTTCATGATCATTTCTTAATCATTTGACTTCGACCAATATTACTTTCCAAATAACTCTATCTTCCTTTTTTCCTTCCAGAGATGGTTCAGACCAGGAACACAATAGGAGGCCGACCCGAAAAGGTTGAGCATACTGTACCCGTAGCACCTGAGTTTCCTTTTCCACCTGCTACCTTGACTATCACCCTAAATGGAGCCCAATTACTTAGAATTTTCCAATGACACATCAACTCCCAGAAAGGGCAAGCTACGACCTTCCAAACCACTATTGCATATGCACTCTGAGCTAAGGAAGTGCCACTAACGAGGCCAGGGACCGTTAGAGATTTTAAGAACCTTGGACCCTTAGACTCCTATGGCACTGAGGGCATTCTCTACACCGATGAGTGGATAGAGAATGTAGAGCGCCTCCTGAAGATCGTCCGAGTTCCTGATGACCATAAGATTGAGGCCGCTAGCATTCAGTTATTCGACATAGTCCGCACTTGGTAACGGGACGAGCCTCGACTCCCATCTCCAGGACTTCGTTGGGAGGACTTCAAAGAGTTGTTTAAGGAGAAATTTTATCCTGAGGTTGCTCGAGATGCACTTGAGAGTCAGTTCGAGATGTTAAAGCAAGGCAGTCGTACAGTCAACAAGTATACTGTAGAGTTTAGTCATCTTATCCATTTTGCATAACACCTGGTCCGTACCCCTGACGAGCGAGCTCGTAGGTTCAAGAAAGGTTTATCCAAATAGATTCGCCTAGCTGTCACCACTAGCAGAGCTCGTACCTATGAGTAGATATTGAGGGTAGCATAGGGTATTGAGGTAGATATGGAGCTTAGACCCATAAGGGACCGTGATGGAGGCAAGGATTCCAACACCGGACCATCCAAGCGCCATCATGGTCAGCAGAAGACTTTCCATGATCGGATCTCGATCCATTAGCAGGAGATTTTTCCAGAGCAAGCCCCAGTCCAACAGTAGAAGCAGCATCAGGTTACTTGCAACTACTGTAAGAGGCTAGGTCGCATGTGAGAGGATTGTAGGAAGAGAGCCAGACAATATTTTCTTTGTTGATTTTCGGAGCATCGAGTTAGGATTGTTCCAAGGAGAAGGTCCCGAAGTAGCACTAGAGTAGATGTGATGGATTCTATCCCAGAGTGGATTTATAAAATAGAAGTTTTATTGAGGAGTATGCTTTCCATAATAACGGTCGGTTGGACCTTATTGTAGCAATCTTTTATAGTTCTTCTAGCATTGTATCTTTATTTGACTTTCAAATAAAATGTATCTTTCTTTTCTACAAGTTTGATGATCGAGCCTAGATTACTTAGATTTTAATACTGATCATAACTAATTAATTTTTCCTAGATAATCATTTTAGCTATTCCTAGATATGGCCTAGATTTTGATTTATACTTCTTCTTTCCTTATTTTGTAACCATTCCTTAATTGTCACGTTCCAGTTCCAAAAAAACGAAAACGAGCCACATGGCAAGGCCAGCGAGTACCGCTCTAATGATTATCCCAATTTAATAGAACCTTTGGGGTAGCACTTAAGCTGTAGAGTGCAAATATATAAAGTAAATGCCCAAAAAATCATAAGTAACTAATCTCATCCACAGAACGAATCTAGGAAACACATAGAGATAAAATGACTACCACATGTGCTGAAATAATAAGTTTGGAATAAATCTTAGTACAAAAACTGAATAAAAGTCTTGCGGGAAAAATCCCGCTGATACAGTATTGAATAAAGAGAAATACAGGAAGATAGCTAGATCTGATAACATGCTAACTAGATAATGAAGTCAGATAAAGGAAGGTCCTCAGCGGGACGCAACAAGGTACATAATGTCACGCCCCAATTCCGTAGAATCGATAGTCGTCCCCCGGGCGTGATGCCGTACGAACCTAAGTTGCGATCGCACAAGTCATAGTCATAAGGTTATCCGAAACACAACATCAAGTTAGAGTACGCAGAGGAAATGAATAACACATTTGAAATAGAAGTAGACTTTTTCATTAATAAAACTTCATTTACATTGACTTCATTACATTCATTGCCGCGCGGGCTACAATATGACTCGACTTACAAAATAAACGTCGATGAGATAGTCGTTCCATACATTACATCCCTTTTTACAAGCAAAATAGTTACACTTTCCACCTGCGATCGAGGGAAGCCGAGCTGCCATTGGTCTTCTTTTGTACTGAATGCGGAGTCTTCAAAAAGGAATTCAGAACCAAGCCTTTACATGGACGAGGCTTCAAAAGTGTCCACGTCGTCTTGAGATTTTAGGTGGCACGCCCTTCGTGGTTCGGGGTACCTGCGTGGAGAGCGAGGATCAGTACATTACACTTTGTACTGGTGCGTGGCAAGTTAAGTTCCAAGCTCTCATTTGGTTGCATGAGTTTATATGACTTAGTTCATGAATGTTTCTAACCATCCTAATGAATTTCAAGCGAGAAATGACAAGCATAATGTAATTTACTTCGAAACTTACCCCTGGCGGACCGTGCCGCGCCTTTGAGACTTACAATGTTCTTCCCTGTTAGTTGTTATCATTTTCGTATGCAAATTTGTGTTCGTGAAGGTCACTGGCACCACAAGCTATATTTGGACTATAGCTGGGTTAGACGGTGACCCTTTCAGCGCGGGTAGCGAGCCCCGCTGCAAGTTCTCCCGACTAACCATATTTTTGCTTTCGTCGAGCACAGCTATCTTTTGCTTCCTCCTAGGCCGAAATGATCCCGTGTCTCGGGGCATCGCTCGAGGAAGCCGTTCCTCGTGCACGAGTTGTCCAATGACCGTGCAAAGACAACTCTTTTTTTAGTTATGAAGATATAGCCTACATTCTCTTTGAAACTTGTTCATTTTCATCGTGTTCATGCCCTTGGATTCATTGTTTCATCCGCAACAACACTATCGATTTGCCTAAGAAGGGGGTCGAGAAGAGAAGGGTCAGCCACTCACCTTGCGTTTACTTCGGCGAGGGAACTTGTTGGTCGCGCTAGACGTCGCCTACGCGATTACCTGAAATCGCACAAGCAACTGATTAGAACACTGCATTATTCAAGGAGTTCGATACGAAATGCGAGTTCAAAATGCAAGCCATGAAAACCATCGAAAACGCATTCAGAAAACAAAGCCAAAACCAACGCAAGCGGCGTAAAAAGTAGAGAAACGGGAGGTCTCTCCCAACTCAGCCGCAGAGTCAATCCTCGAGGCACAATCCCGCTGAATATGGGACTTGGTTCCGAAGAAGACATTCCATGACGAGGAATGGATCTTAATTCAACCGTTGCCTCTCGATCGACTCGGTCGATCCCGACCTATCGGTCCCGACCGAATCGATAGCGACAGTGTTCCTTTCTCGCGCACCCCGTGGACAGAGTACGGGGCACGATGTAGGGACGGGGCACTATACCATAACCAACTAAGAAAAAGTTTCATCCTCGAAACTTAAAATAGAACCTACCTCTACGAGAACAATGAAGGGAACTTTTCCTTTATTTCTGACTCAAGCTCCCACGTCGACTCTTCGACCGAATGGTTCCTCCAGAGGACGCGGACGAGGGGAATAGCACGGTTGCAGAGGAGTTTATCCTTGTGCTCCAAGATTTGCACCAGCTCTTCGACATATGACAAGTCCGCCTTCAGGTCCAGCTTACCCAAATCCACCACATGGCTCGGATCATGCACGTACTTTCGCAATTGTGATACGTGGAAGACGTCATGTACCTCTGACAACGCAGGTGGTAAGGCGATTTGATAAGCTACCGGGGCGACTCGCTTCAATATTTCGAACGGGACAACAAATCTTGGGCTCAATTTCCCCTTCATACCGAACCTGGAAACTCCATGCATAGGCATCACCTTCAGGAATACATGGTCGCCTTTCGAGAACTCGAGGGGGCGTCGGTGCGTGTCGGCATAGCTTTTCTGTCGGCTTTGTGCTATCTTCAATCTTTCTCGTATTAACTTGACCTTCAGCACGGTCTGCTCCACTAGCTCCGGACCAAGTATCTGCCGTTCTCCGACTTCATCCCAACAAATGGGCGATCTGCACTTTCGGCCGTACAAAGCTTCATTCGGCACCATTTGGATGCTGGACTGATAGCTGTTGTTGTATGCAAACTCGGCCAGCGGTAGATGGACGTCCCAACTTGACTTCAAGTCGATCGCACAGAGTCGTAACATGTCTTCGAGAATTTGGTTCACCCGCTCTGTTTGGCCGTCAGTCTGAGGATGATAAGCTGAGCAGAACTTCAACTTGGTCCCCAGTGCTGAATGAAGACTACTCCAGAAGCGCGCTACGAACCGTCCATCCCGATCAGAGATGATAGAAACTGGGACCCCGTGCAGCCGAACTATTTTATCAAGGTATATCTGAGCAAGACGGTCGATGCTCCAAGTAGCTTTGATGGCGATAAAGTACGCTGACTTGGTTAGTCGATCGACGATGACCCAGACGGCGTCGTTTCCCCGCGGCGTCCTCGGCAAGCCAACAACGAAGTCCATAGTGATGTGATCCCACTTCCACTCTGGAATGGCGAGGTTCTGCATCTTCCCGCCCGGTCACTGGTGCTCGACTTTGACTTGCTGACAGGCCATACATTTTGACACAAAGAGCGCTACGTCCCTCTTCATGCCGTGCCACCAAAAGACAACGCGGAGGTCCTTATACATCTTGGTGCTGCCAGGATGCAAGAAATATTTTGCATAGTGCACCTCCGTCATTATCTCCTTTCTAAGTTCTACGTCGTCCGGTACGCATAGCCGTCCCTTCACGCGCAACACTCCCGACTCGTCCTCTGCAAAGTCGGACGCCTTCCCTGTCGATATCAGCTTCCGCATCTTCTCCAGGTATGGGTCATCCCTCTGTGCAGACTTGATCCTCTCCAGTAGGCTCGGTTCCACCCGCAGTTGCGCTAGTTTTACGTCTCTGAAACAAACTCGGAGTTCTGCCAGGATGCAAGGAATATTTTGTATAGTGCGCCTCCGTCATTATCTCCTTTCTAAGTTCTACGTCGTCCGGTACGCATAGCCGTCCCTTCACGCGCAACACTCCCGACTCGTCCTCTGTAAAGTCGGATGCCTTTCCTGTCGATATCAGCTTCTGCATCTTCTCCAGGTGTGGGTCGTCCCTCTGTGCAGACTAGATCCTCTCCAGTAGGCTCGGTTCCACCTGCAGTTGCGCTAGTTTCACGTCTCTAAAACGAACTCGGAGTTCAATGCCCATTCCTTCCAAGTCACGCAGCAGTCGATCGTTGATGCATAACAAAGCTAAGTACTTTTGGCTCAGCGCATCCGCTACCACATTTTCCTTGCCCGGCGTGTAGTCGATTGATAAGTCATAGTCTTTGATTAGTTCGAGCCATCACCTCTGCCGCAAATTCAGTTCTTTCTGGGTGAAGAGATACTTGAGGCTTTTGTGGTCCGTATAAATCCTGCACGCCACGCCATAGAGATAGTGACGCCATAGCTTCAACGCGAACACAATTGCCGCTAGTTCTAGGTCGTGCGTGGGGTAGTTCTTCTCGTGCGGTTTCAACTGCCGGGAAGCAAAAGATATCACCTTATCCCGCTGCATGAGCACACACCCCAAGCCCTGGCCAAAAGCATCGCTGAAGATTTGAAATCCCTCCGTCCCTTCAGAAAGAGCATGTATCGGGGCCGAAAGGAGCCGTTGTTTGAGCTCCTGGAAGGAAGCTTCACAGTCGTCTGACCACTTGAATGCGACTCCTTTCTGGGTAAGACGAGTCAACGGCGATGCGATCTTCGCGAAGTCCTTCACGAAGCGTCGGTAGTATTCCGCCAAGCCTAGAAAGCTTCGAATTTCGCTAACTGATGCGGGCCGTTTCCAATCAGCAACTGCTTCAACTTTCTTCGAATCGACTGCGATGCCCGTGGCGGAGATGATGTGCCCAAGGAATGAGATGCTGTTCAGCCAGAATTCGCACTTGCTCATCTTCACGTACAACTGATTCTCTCGAAGGGTTTGGAGTACCATCCGCAGATGCTCTGCATGTTGCGCTCGATCCTTCGAGTAGACGAGGATATCATCGATGAAGACTACTACGAACTTGTCAACAAACGGACGGAACACCCGATTCATTAGGTCCATGAAGACGGCAGGGGCATTTGTCAGACCGAACGGCATTACCAAGAACTCGTAGTGGCCATAGCGAGTGCAGAAGGCAGACTTTGGCATATCATCTGGCTTGACTTTGAGTTGGTGATAACCCGATCGCAGATCAATCTTCGAAAACACCGTCGCACCTTGGAGCTGGTCGAACAAGTCATTGATGCGGGACAGGAGATATTTGTTTCGGACGGTGGCTTTATTCAATTCTCGATAGTCGATGTAGAGTCGCATTGATCCATCCTTCTTCTTCACGAATAGTACGGGCGCACCCCACGGCGAGATACTCGGACGGATAAACCCTCTGTCGAGTAATTCCTGAAGTTGTGCCTTCAATTCCTTCAATTCTGCAGGGGCCATTCTGTACGGAGCCTTCGAGATCGGCCGGGTGTCGGAGAATGTGTCGATGGTGAACTCTATTTCTCGATCGGGCGGCATGTCGGGTAGCTCGTCCGGGAACACGTCTGGGAATTCTGCCACAACGTCGGTCTGACCCACGTTTGTACCATCCTATCGCATGTCTCGAACGGAAGCTAGATAGCCTTCGCACCCGGAATGCAGCATCCGTCGAGCAGATATTGTGGAGATCACCATACAGGTCGGCGACGCCTCACCACACGAGTAGCAGAATTCAGGCACTCCAGGCATGCGGAATGTGACCTTCTTTTCAGCGCAGTCTATGGTTGCGTTGCACGGCCCGAGCCAATCCATTTCCAGAATGATGTCAAAGTCCTTCATGTCTAGAACTATCACAGCCAGACCGATCTTTTGACCGCCAATACAGATAATTCCGCCGGCGCAAGCTAAGTTTGTAAGAATTTGTGTGCCCGAAGGCGTGCTTACGCTAAGGTCGAGATCTAATGATATTACAGGAAATTTGTGCTCGACGGCAAAGTCCGCCGATATAAAACTATGTGAAGTGCCTGAATCAAATAACACACGAGCAGGCACATTATTAAATCTTAGTATACCTGACACTACTGTATCTGATGCCAGCGCTTCATCTCGAGTCATGGCGTAGACGCGGCCTTGAGTGTTGGGGCGTCGGTCTTGGTTGTTGGATTGAGTGGGCTGAGGAGGTCGAAGAACTGGGCCTCGATTTTGATGATTTGATTGTGGCAGCGCATCTTGTCGTTGCGGTCGGGAACGACAATCTTTAGCATAGTATTCATTTTTCCCGCAAGAGTGACAGTCGATGTTCAGGGTACGGCACTCGTTGGCATCGTGTCCGACGTAATTACATTTTGTACAACGAGACCTAGTGCTTTATCCTTGGTAGCCCCCGTTGTTCGAATGCTTTGCTGTATGATTGTTGCCTCCCGTATAGCTAGGACGTTTATGATTTGAGTGGCGCACAACGTCGTCAGCACCGGAAGGATGCAGTTTCTCAAGGCGGAGCGCGTGATTCAGAGTCTCGCCCACGATCTTGTACTCCGAGACCCCGACATGGGCACCGATAGAGTGTCGCAGACCCACTTCGAACCGTCGTACGCGGCACTCCTCTGTAGGCAGAAATGTACTAGCAAACTTTGACAACTTGTTGAATTCTGCGGCGTACTGTTCTACTGTCCGATTTCCCTGTCTCAACTGTATGAATTCATTCTCCTTCGCTTGACAAACGGCTGACGGAAGGTACTCGACTTCAAAGGCTTTGCCGAACGTGGCCCAAGAGATCGGCACTGAGTTGTTGTCGTGTCGGATCGCTCGCTTATGCACGGCCCACCAGTCATGCGCGTTCAACCGTAGCTCAAGTTGTGCGCAGGCGACTTGCTTGGATTCTTCAATGCCGAGCAGCTCGAGTGATCTTCCAGCTCTTCCAACCAATCGATTGCCATAGAGGGACCCTCGGTACCGCTGAAGGAAGTACGGCACGCTTTCTTGAATTCTGACACTTCAAAGTTGTACTTTTTCAGTGTCGCTGGTTGATGCTCAGGCTCCGTCGTGTCAACTTCAATGGGTTGGATCGTCGGCCTGGTGGCAGTAGGTGCAGTGACGGTAGGCGCAGTCGTAGAATTTCCGTTGGCCGCCTTTATTTGGACGATCTGCTGCAGGGTATCCAGCTGCTTTTGTTGAAGTTTCGCGTGTGCGTCGAAGCGAGCTTCGAACTGGGCCTGTCGTTCCTTTACCTGTTGATGCCGGTTCTCGGACTGATTTTGCTGTGCCTCCATCATGCGCAGCATCCTTTCGATGGTATCGTTGGATGGTCCGGCCCGCGGACGATACGAACTACTAGAGCCGCTAGAAGCGCTCTATTCTTGCTCGGCCGTGGGCTCCGTCACTTCTGCGATACGAAGGCAAACGCATCAGTCACAAATTATTACGGACTCATTGTATGGAACAACTTATCTCATCGATGCGAGGTCAAAGGTTTGGAACTCTAGACGCGAGGCCAAAGGATGTAAAGCTGTGCTCTGATACCATTATGTCACGCCCCGATTCCGTAGAATCGATAGTCATCCCCCGGGCATGATGCCGTGCGAACCTAAGTTGCGATCGCACAAGTCATAGTCATAAGGTTATCCGAAACACAACATCAAGTTAGAGTACGCAGAGAAATTGAATAACACATTTGAAATAGAAGTAGACTTTTTCATTAATAAAACTTCATTTACATTGACTTCATTACATTCATTGCCGCGCGGGCTACAATATGACTCGACTTACAAAATGAACGCCGATGAGATAGTCGTTCCATACATTACATCCCTTTTTACAAGCAAAATAGTTACACTTTCCACCTGCGATCGAGGGAAGCCGAGCCGCCATTGGTCTTCTTTTGTACTGAATGCGGAGTCTTCAAAAAGGAATTCAGAACCAAGCCTTTACACGAACGAGGCTTCAAAAGTGTCCACGTCGCCTTGAGATTTTAGGTGGCACGCCCTTCGTGGTTCGGGGTACCTGCTTGGAGAGCGAGGATCAGTACATTACACTTTGTACTAGTGCGTGGCAAGTTAAGTTCCAAGCTCTCATTTGGTTGCATGAGTTTATATGACTTAGTTCATGAATGTTTCTAACCATCCTAATGAATTTCAAGCGAGAAATGACAAGCATAATGTAATTTACTTCGAAACTTACCCCCGGCGGACCGTGCCGCGCCTTTGAGACTTACAATGTTCTTCCCTGTTAGTTGTTATCATTTTCGTATGCAAATTTATGTTCGTGAAGGTCACTGGCACCACAAGCCATATTTGGACTATAGCTGGGTTAGACGGCGACCCTTTCAGCGCGGGTAGCGAGCCCCGCTGCAAGTTCTTTCGACTAACCATATTTTTGCTTTCGTCGAGCACAGCTATCTTTTGCTTCCTCCTAGGCCGAAACGATCCCGTGTCTCGGGGTATCGCTCGAGGAAGCCGTTCCTCGTACACGAGTTGTCCAATGACCGTGCAAAGACAACTCTTTTTTTAGTTATGAAGATATAGCCTACATTCTCTTTGAAACTTGTTCATTTTCATCGTGTTCGTGCCCTTGGATTCATTGTTTCATCCGCAACAACACTATCGATTTGCCTAAGAAGGGGGTCGAGAAGAGAAGGGTCAGCCACTCACCTTGCGTTTACTTCGGCGAGGGAACTTATTGGTCGCACTAGACGTCGCCTACACGATTACCTGAAATCGCACAAGCAACCGATTAGAACACTACATTATTCAAGGAGTTCGATAGGAAATGCGAGTTCGAAATGCAAGCCATGAAAACCATCAAAAACGCATTCAGAAAACAAAGCCAAAACCAACGCAAGCGGCGTGAAAAGCAGAGCAACGGGAGGTCTCTCCCGACTCAGCCGCAGAGTCAATCCTCGAGGCGCAATCCCGCTGAATATGGGACTTGGTTCCGAAGAAGACATTCCATAACGAGGAATGGATCTTAATTCAACCGTTCCCGTTCGATCGACTCGGTCGATCCCGACCTATCGGTCCCGACCGAATCGATAGCGACAGTGTTCCTTTCTCGTGCACCCCGTGGACAGAGTACGGGACACGATGTAGGGACGGGGCACTACACATAATATGCAAGCCAGATGTAAACAATGTTATAAATACGAGCATAAAAACTGCACGTGAGATAGGATGAATCTAGAACAACCATTATATGTGATATGCAGCTTTGAAGACAATGTTAGACACGTAGGCTTCCCAAATGTAAAATTCGTAGCTCCGGTATAGAGTCTCCTGGGATGCAGGGTTGTAGCTCAGGTACAGAGATTTTCGGTGTATATGTAGACATTATGTGCATAGTAGCCCTAGCATCTAGTAGCTGTCCTCCCCTCCTATGAGACCGTACGAGTCGAGTCCACGACTCGCTTGGTCTGATCCTCTAACAATAACGGTCAGGTCAAACAAAGTAAAGTAAATAAAATCTAATCGGGATTATATAGTCAACACAGGTTCTGGTCTTCCGGACAACACCAAAATACATGAAGTTTGGAAAAATGATAGTGTATAACAATGTCCTATGATACAGGTGTATCCAGGCCGGTACAACCATGGTATCGAGAGCAGTCTCTAATGACCGATACTATATGTTACAAACGTATGCCTGCACCCGAATCTGCCTCGGACGTGAAGTATCGACCGACGGTCCTATGTCGATACGAAATACCACAATAGAACAGATATTTAACGAAATTAAATAAGGAATTGAATACAAAGATGGCAAGGTACACTTGCCTGGCTTCGGGTGCTGATGAGAAGTATTCGGCCGCACGTCGAAGTCTGAAGAGCCAAAGGAACCTAAAGGAATATTTAGGACTAATTAATTTATTTATCAATTATTTTGGTTGTCTAATAGAAGGAATAATAATAAAACTTGATTTAAAAGGGTATTTTCTTTAATGAGTAAGTCTGCTATTTTCTGAACAACAAGTAGTGAAAACGATTACCTATACTTGTCACTTGTATATGCACCCTCACCTACTGATTCCCCTCTATCCAACAACCAATGACCTTAAATTGAATACCTCATTATAAGCTCATGTTCATGTGCTTGGCACAATAGGCCCAAGTGTATATCATAAAACATTTCTTCAATATAAACACATGATACAAATTCCCTATATTTTCCATATGCAACTCTCCGTTTGTTATCTCTCCTTATATTCCTGCTTGTGTTCTAACATTAACCACTCCTTTTATTAGGTTATACCTATACTACACTTTTCTTTTCCAACCTATTGTTTATATATAAAAATGGTCCCTCAAATATGAAGGTGTGATAGCTATATTGAAAATAAAAGAACCCAGAACCTGCCTATGTCTTCACTGATAACCAATAAGAGAAATGGAAATTAAAACATCAAAAAAAAGAAACTGCCTCTAACATTCCAATTTTCTAAATCTCAACTCTACTATCATGGGGTCACAAAACTCAAGAGAGCTTAATAATGGCAGTTCTAACAAGTGCAAAGCAAAAGAACCATAATCACTCACAAGTACAGTAGGTCACAACCTCATAGGAACCGTATGCTACACTATACTCTCTTCCATTTAGTTCCCTGCAACAACCATATTCCCCACACCTACTCTTCCTCTATTTCCATTGATTTCCCAAGTTGAACACATATGTATATTGAAAGCTAAAGCACAGTTAAAACCTATCCCTAATGTAACAACAAGTTACAACCAAAACATAACTAAGAAACCCTTTTTATTTTGTGATAGATGATCTATGCATGAACTCTTAGTAAAATAAAAACAACTCAAATATCTAGCTAAAACTCAAACATAAGCCCTAAGCATCTGAGTGTATACATGTATAGGGAATATGAGGATGGAGGAAGCTCACCGGGATTGATGAAGAATTTATGAGGAAGCTCGGTAGGAGCGTCGACCAACCAGTGACTAGTCCAACCGGGGCAGGAGAATGTCGCCTCCGTAGAACCGTCCACGCGAGGGCTGTGCCTCGATGTTTGTTGGCAGCAAAGAAAAGGTGGCGTCAACTACGAAGACAAATACCTGGACAACAAGGGGGTGTCGCCTATGACCGGTGGTCGGAGGGATGGCGAAGCTTAGATTAGGTTTGGTTTTCCTTGGAGTGTGGCGGCTAGGGTTTAAGGTGGTGGAGGGGATGATAAACAGGAAGATTTTTATAGAAAGAGGGAAGAGAGGGGGTCTTTCTGCTCGTACGATGCGTGCCTGCAAAAACTATAGCAGCTACAGTGCCAGCGAGAGGTTGAAGATGTACAGTGTGTAACAGGATTATTCATGTTTGCAGTTTAATGGGTGTATAACCACTCGCCCGCTTTACTGAGGATGCAATAGCTAAGTAGTTAAGGGTCAGCGTGTTCGGGTTGAGGAGTGAATCCGCCCACTCGAAATTCAAAAAAAAAGACGTTTGCCTGAAATGAATGAAGGGGGAACAATATCAAGTGCTGCTAGCACTGAGTTGGGTTTAGGCTTTGGGACATTTGGTTTAGGGTTTTAGGTTTAATAATAGCTAAGCCTAATTTAGATAGAAATATATATAAAATTTTTCCTTTTTTAAAAAAACATCTATTATTTCCAAAAATATTTGATCATATATTACCAAGCTTGGAACCAAATAATCTGATAGTTAGAATAACAATTTACAAATAATATTAGTGTTAATGATATTATAAATACACACTCTAACCTATATATAAAAAAAATATATATATATATAAAGGTAGCTCTAAACTTAATCTAGTAATATTGGTATATAATTGATTTATAATGTTATAATAATAAAAGAAAAATGGGTCGCTCACATCCTCTCCCCCTTGGGAAATTTTGCCCCCGAAATTAAAAATTGATGGAACAATTAAGAAAAAAAATGATATTTTAAAGGAATATTAAGACATTTAAAAGCTGTACGTAGATTCGTACCTCGATCCTCGAACAATTGAGGAAAATGCTCCGGATAGAGTTCTCGAGCTCCCAGGTGGACATGCCCGGAGAATGATGCTTCCATGCAACTCGGACGACTCAAATAGTCTGCCCTCTCAGTACCTTTTTGTTGCGGTCGAGAATCGCAACAGGCTACTCCACATATGACAGGCTTGACCCAATTGTAATCTCTGAATGATCTAGCACGTGACTGAGGTCTGCCACATACCTCCTCAACTGCGATATGTGGAAAATGTCATGCACACCCTCAAGTGACGGAGGAAATGTAAGACGATAAGCCACCTCGTCGACTCGCTCCAAAATGTCGAAGGGCCCGATGTACCTCGGATTCAACTTGCCTCTGTTTCTGAACTTGATAGTTCTTCGAGTTGGTGATATCCTTAAAAATACGTGGTTGCCTTCTTTGAACTCCAAAGGTCGACGATGTGTATTAGCCCAATGCTTCCGCCTGTCTTGCCACTTTGAGGTGGCTCTGGATCTGCTTCACTTTCTCTACCGTTTGAGTCACCAACTCTGGACCAAGTATCTAACACTCTCCAACTTCACTCCAACACAATAGAGACCTGCACTTTCTGCCATACAGTGAGGGAAAGGTTCCATCTGTATGCTCGCCTGGTAACTGTTATTATAGGAGAATTCCACCAAATCAAATGATCTTTCCAAGATCCTCCAAAATCCAACATGCAAGCTATAATCATATCCTCAAGTGTCAGGATAATATGCTCTGACTGTCCGTCAGTCTTCAGGTGATAAGCTGTGCTAAACTTGAGGCGAGTTCCCAAACTCTCTTGCATACTCGTCTAAAAATGTGAATAAATCTGGAATCTCGATCCATCACAATGCTCACCGGTACTCCGTACAGACGTACTATCTATCTCATGTATAACTCAGCAAGAATCTCTGTAGATTATCCAACTCTGAAGGGCAAGAAATAAGATGACTGTAGAACCCTAGAGGGGGTGAATAGGGTAATAAAAAGATTATCAACAATAATAAGCAATTTAAAGGATAATAAAGGAAGAGAGAATCAAACACTCGATGTATTCTGGCATCCTCTCAAGGGGCACTCCAGTCCAGGAACTCTCTCCGACTTTAATCCACTATTTAAGTAAATAGTTACAACACGAGTTTCGATCCGAAGAACTCGTCAACTTCTAATACGAGTTTGGATCCGAAGAGGTCGTCAACTTCTTACACACGAGTTTTCTTCCAAAGAATCGTCTATTTCATACACACGAGTTTTCTCAAAACGCTCGTCAACTTCAACTTGAGGGAAAGAAATGTTTCGATCTTCTTGAACACTTTGAAGATCTAAGATTACAACTCTTGAACACTCTAACATTTTTGATTGGATGACAAATTAAAGCTTTGAGGAGTAATGGTAGAGCTCTTTGGTAGTTGAGAAAGTTAAGGCTCAAATGGATAAGTATTTATGAAGAGGGCTGAAGTCTATTTACACAAATCCAAGAAGATAGAGCATTTACTACAGCCGAACGGATGATCCGTCGGTTGTCCACGGACGTCCGGCGGACCATCCGCACAAATAGTAACGGCTAGAAAACTAGCCGTTGGATGCATTAAATGCTCATTAATGAGGATCGTTGGATTTAAATTTTGAATAGCCACCACAACAAGAACAGATCATCCGATGGTGATCCGCGATGATCCGTCGGATCATCCGTTTGGACCCACAAATACTTGTTGTTCCAAAATGGATGCTCCGATGGATTTCTGCAAAAATTCGATAGATGATCTTTAGAACCAATAGAAAACTTGTTGTTTCAAAATGGATTATCCGATGGTGATCCGCCGGATCATACGTTTGGACCCATAAATTATTGTTGTTCCAAAATAGATGGTTCGACAAATTTCAAGGATGAACTATTAAAACCAACAAAAACTTGTTGTATCAAAATGGATCATCCGGTGGCTATCCGCAGTAATCTGACGGATGTTCTGCCTCCTTCATGATTACTCTTTTTCAAGGTTTTAATATGGTCATCCATACGAAAGTGTTTACACTGATTTCCTATGTATTATAGACTCTTGAAAAGCTGGATATTTGACTTTGTGAAGCTTCTGCGTTCTTTGCTTGCGATCCTTTAGTGGGCTTCTTGCTTTCCTGGATTGTGATCTTTCAGCGAGTCTGAGAGGTAGCTTGTGGATGCATAAATCTTTCATTTGGTAGAGACTTTCTTTTGAACCTGACAAGTAGATAAATCTAAAATAGTAGAGGCATTAATTGTAAATATCAAAATTAATGTGCCAACAATCTCCTCCATTTTGATAATTGACAAGTATACTATTTTTGTGAGATAGCTCCCCCGTAATAACATATCTCCTCCTCAACACTACTTCTCCCCCTTTGTCATTTATGCAAAATAAAAGATGAGATGCTAAGACAGTAAAAAGAGTAGATAACAAGCATATTCATTAAAAAAGGTAAAATAGGTTGATAATAGACACATCATACTACTTCCTACTGGGAGACAAAAGACAGTGACAAAGACACACTTTAAACATCATTTTTAAGTCTACGAAGGACTGCAGACAACAAAGACGACAATTTATTGACTCTAGGACACCACCCACTAGTGCATATGATCATCAGCTGTCAGGGTCATCCGCCTGGTCTGCATTATCAGCCTCTTCATTATCGAGTAAAGGAGCCATAGGGATCAATGTCGTCCGGATACATGAATCCATAGATATTCGGGTTAGAGAACCGCGGTCCCTGGTAGGCAGGGTTGGGGACAGCCGGGTCACAAAGAGGATTATTCCCCAGAAAGCAATGCTGAAAATAGTACGCCTGATCCATGAAGCCATGATGGATCAGGGTACCCAGAAACCGGGTTGCAGCCTGGATGCGCTCCGAGGTAGAGATGGTGAGGGAGTTGAACTGACGACCAATGTACTGGCGAATCTCAAGGGGTATAGGCGTCGAAGCAGGAAAAGGAGAGGAGGTGCCAGCAGCAGGTGGTTGAGAGGTCGATGATCTTGGAGAAGAGTGGAGGGGTCGGGGCATGGCCTTAGCAAGAAGAGATGGCTTCTTAGCCTTTGGACAGTTGGTGATGTCTATCCCGTTGGCCTCCAGAATCATGGTGATGTACATGCCGAAGAGGAGTGACCTATGGTTGGCCTCTTGGATCCGGATCATGGAATAGATCATTGTCTTGGTAAGGGAGAAAGGCTGGCTGGCAAAGAGGTAGTACATTGTGATAAGCCCCTTGGTAGTGAGGCTATCTATGTTGCCAAATTTTAGGGTAATGGAGTGGCAGAAAATGCGGTGAAGATCGTAGTAAAGAGGACTCAAATCTTTGTCCTCCTAGGTGAGAGAGGTGACACGATCACAGATGTAGGAGATGAATTATCCGAAGGTGTAGTCTGGAGAGAGCTTGATGGTGTCCACAGCGTATGGAAGATAGTGAAGGTTGAGACGTTCTGGAATGCCAAGAATAGATGCCAGAGAGGTGGCATTGATAGTAATCTTGACGCCATCGACCTTCGTCTCGAACTCCGGACAGTCTCCACTCGCAATGAGGTTGCAGTAGAACATTTGGACAACGGATGGATAAACATCCGCTTGCCTTACCAGGAGATCGGTAAAGCTGACATCGTCGAAGATTTCTCGAAGGCTAGGGAAATAGAGAAATGAGATGGTGCCGGTGCATACAGGGAGTTTATAGAAGATGTTGAACTAATCTCGAGATTGGTGCACCGTGCGAAAGATAGCCGAGTTGTGACCGTAGGGGGGTGGGGTCGGGTTGGGTAGAAACATGGATGTGGGAGGAGGAGCTTGAGATAAGGAAGATGAGGCACTTGGCGTGAGCATTTGTGAGACATGGTTTGGGAGTGGATCTGTGGCCGGATCTGGTAGAATATGGGCGGATTATCGGATTTTGGTGGAAAGGCTATTGAGAATGAAGAAGGAAGAGGTATGAATGACTTTTTAAAAAGGTAGAGAGGGTGTATTTAAGGAAGTAGGTGGGTGTTCAATGGAGGATGTGAAAGGTTGTGGTTTTTTTGGGAGTTGTACAGCTGGTTTATGGGGAAGATAAAGGATTTTGGAGAAGAGAAAAAGGTTGATTTGATCCAATCCCTGACAGAAATTTGTAGGAGGATCATCCGTCGAAAATCTACGATTATCCGCCGTTGGATCCGGATTTTATAATTTTTTAAAAGATAGGGAATAGAAAAGAAAAGAAAAGAAAAGAAAAATTAGCCAACTATAAGGAAACGGATCATCCGCCGAACTTTCGTGGAAGTCCGTCGGATAATCCGTCGGTTTATCTGGATGGAGTTTAGAAAGATTTTTTAATAAGGCCAATTTCTCGACAAATAAAAGAGAAAAGATCTTCGGCAAGAGGCTTAGTGAAGATGTCAGCTAGTTGATATTCAGTATCAATAAATTCAAGACGGATGTCGCCCTTATGTTGATGATTACGCAAGAAGTGGTGTCAAAACTCAATGTGTTTCGTGCGTGTGTGACAAATCAAATTTTTAGTAAGATTAATAGAGCTAGTATTGTCACATTTGATAGAAAAACTATTTGAAGAAATATCATAGTCTACAAGTGTTTGTGTCATCCAAAGAATGATAGTTCTCCTATCATGCCCATTTCAAATTTGTCCTGCATAACCTTGGCAAATTCTACACATAATGTCTTATTAGTGGAACCAAAAATGATATCATCAACATAAATCTGAACTAGTAGAAGAGTGCCATTATGAGTTTTAATAAACAGTGTGGTGTCAACTTTGCCCTTGAAAAAGTTGTGAGAAATGAGAAAGGAACTAAGACACTCATACCAAGCACGAGGAGCTTGCTTGATGCTATAGAGGGCTTGTATAGTTTGAAAACATGACCAGGAAAATGAAAATTTTCAAAACCAGGAGATTGCTTGACATAAACCTCTTCTTTAATTATACCATTCAAGAAGGCACTTTTGACATCCATTTGAAAAAGTTTAAAATCATTAAAACAAGCAAAGCACAAAGCATTTGAATGAATTCAAGACGAGCAACCGGAGCATAGGTTTCTTCGTAGTCAATGCCTTCCTCTTAGTTATAGTCTTGAGCAACCAGTAGGACATTGTTGCGAGTGACGATACTATCCTCATTAAGTTTATTTCGAAACACCCACTTTGTCCCAATAATGGGCTAGTTATGGGGCTTAGGAACGAGTTCCCAAACATTATTTCGCTCAAATTGATTAAGCTTTTCTTGCATTGCAATCATCCAAAATTCATCATCAATATTTTTAGGCTCTATTTGTGAAATAAAACCCACATTTGTGCACTGATCTCTGTAAAAGATCTAGTGCTAACCCGTGAGGAAGAGTCACCAATGATAAGCTCCTTGGGATGATGAGGGACAAATCTCCATTCTTTGGGGAGATCTCCTTAAGGAGGATTGGTGGAGAGTTTTCGGGTGGAGTAGTCTCAACTTTATTACTAGATGAAGGAGCACTAGTGTCTCCAAGAGAAGAGTTTTCTAAACCAAAAGAGATGTCATCGACATCATTCGATGAGCTAGATGTGAAAGTGTTAAGTTCATCGAAAGAAACATTGATTGACTCTTCGACTACAAGACTTCTTTTGTTAAATACACAAAAATCTTTGCTATGCATAGAGTTACCAAGGAAGATACCTTCATAGTCTTTTTCTTCAAATTTGCCTAGGTTATCTTTGGTGTTCAAGATAAAATATTTGCATCCAAAAATTTTAAAATAATCAATAGAGGGAATATTGTCAAACCAAAGCTCATAAGGAGTTTTCTTAGAAATAGGTCTAACTAAGACTCTATTTATAACATAACATGTCGTGTTAACGGCTCCTGCCCAAAAATATTAAGGGAGCTTGTATTGATTTAGCATGACCCTTGCCATATCGCCAAGGGATATATTCTTTCTTTCCACAACACCATTTTGTTGTGGAGTTCTAGGGTAAGCAAAATCATGACCAAAACCATTTTTATCACAAAATCTTTTAAAATCAGCATTTTCAAATTCTCCTCCATGATCACTTCTAATTTTGTTGATCATAATGCCTTTCTCATTTTGAACTCGTTTACAAAGCAACAAATTCACGACAAGTATCCCTTTTATTTGCAAGGAAAATAACCTAAGTAAATCTCAAAAAATTATCAACTAAAACAAAAGCATAAAGTTTACCACCAAGACTAGCTACTCTACTAGGACCAAATAAATCCATATGAATAAGTTGGAGAGGTCTAGTAGTGCTTACCGAGTTGATGGATTTGAAAGAAGATTTTGTTAACTTACTCTTCTTGCATTCTTCATATACCATATCATTCTTGAATAGAATGCTTGGGAGTCCTCTAACGAGCTCCTTGGTGGCCAGTCGTGAGATGGTGTCCATGTTGGCGTGTCCAACTCTCATATGCCAAAGCCAACTTTCATTATTCTTTACAACTAAGCACCTGTCACTGTTAGTGCTTTCAACAAAATAAAGAACGTAAATGTTATTTTCTCTAATACCTTCATACAAAGTAGACCTATTTGTGCTATCAGAGATGAAGCACTCGTGTCTAAGAAAGTTTACAACATAGCTATTATCTGTGAGATGGCTAATGCTAAGAAGGTTGTGCTTAAGATTTGTAATAAGGCAAACATTCTTAATGCAAGGGTAAGGAGGGGAGCCGATATTACCATGTCCAATGATATACCCTTTTAGATTGTTATCGAAGGATACGTGTCCTTCATTTTTCATCGATAGCATTGCAAAAAGTGAAGCATCACCGGTCATATGCCATGAGCAACCGCTATCGAGGATCCACATGATTCTAACATACGATGGAGGGTTTACCTACAATACATATTGAACATGAATACTTTGGTACCCAGAACTGTTTGGGTCCTTTACAGTTAGTTTTAAGAACCTATTTAAATATTCTCATGTCAACATGCTTTCTCATTTGACAGTAATGAGATGTGTGTCCATGTAAACCACAATAGTGGCACATCATGGCTGTGATAGGTCTAGAGGTAGGTGAGTAAGTGTTGTGTGTATGAGGAGTTCTAGTAGATTTAGGAGTTCTAGCATGAGTGCTATGGTAATGATAGTAGAAAGCATGATGTGATGTGTTTGTGTTTTTTTTAAAGGATCCACTTTGTGTGTGCATTTGTTTGTGATAGGACCTATGTGTTGTGCTCTTGTGAGTGTGATTCTTGTGGCTAGTGTTGTGATGCGTGTTGGTGTCTTTGATTATGGCGTTGTGCATTTGGGTGAGCCATATCTCTATCAACTTGTTTCTTGCTATTTGCAAGAACGTCATTATATTTGATAGAGGTTGCATATTCTCTTTGGATAGCGGCAAGTGTCTTGTGCATAGCAAGTTCATATCCTTCTTTAAGGGATTGATATTTAATGCCCATTTTCTTGATGACGTCCTGGGCTTCTTGGAGCTTTAGTCGAAGAGACTCAATCTCATCAGTGTCAGAAGCAGGAGACTTTTTTTTATATCAAGGATGATATTAGAAAGTCTTTCTATTTTTTTCTTGTGTGTGTCAATCTCTTTGAAGATTTTATGTGCTTACCTCTTATAACCTTCATCGTGTGGTTCAAAAATGGCATTTTCTAATTCGGTGTAAGAGAGACCATTCACAGAAAAGTCATCGAGTACCTGATTTGATTTCGTTGCCATGAGACAAACATTTGTATTGTGTTTGCATTCTTTGCCATTGTCTGAGTCACTAGCATCACTTTTGACCAGATGCTAGTATTAGCATACTTTCTTGAGGGTGAGCTTCATACACATGAGTTTTCCTCCGAAGGTTTGTCAACTTCAACTTGAGAGAGAAAGATTTTGATCTTCTTAAACACTTTGAAGATCTACGATTACAACTCTTGAATACTCCAGCACTTTTGATTAGATGACAAATTAAAGCTTTGTGGAGTAATAGTGGAGCTCTTTGGTAGTTGAAAAAGTTAAGGCTCAAATGGATAAGTATTTATGAAGATGGTTAAAGTCTATTTATACAAATCCAAGAAGATAGAGCATTAACTACAGCCGAACGGATGATCTGCCGGTTGTCCGCAGACGTCCGGCGGACCATCCGCTCAAACAGTAACGGCTATAAAATTAGTCGTTGGATGCATTAAATGCTCATTAATGCGGATCTTTGGATTTGAATTTCGAATAGCCACCTCAGGAAGAGTGGATCATTTGACGGTGATCCGCAGCGATCCACCGGATCATCCATTTTTACCCTCAAATATTTGATGTTCCAAAACGGATGGTCCGACAAATTTTTCCAGAAATTTGACGGATGATCTGTTAGAACCAACAAAAAATTTGCTATTTCAAAACAGATCATCTTACGGTAATCTGCGGTGATCCGCCGGATGATCCGTTTGGACCCACAAATAGTTGTTATTCCAAAATGGATGGTCCGACGAATTTTTGCAGAAATTCGAAGGATGATTTGTTAGAACCAACAAAAACTTGCTATCGCAAAACGATCATCCGGTCGCTATCCACGGTAATCAGACGGATGTTCCGTCTTCTTCATAATTACTTTTTTTCAAGGTTTTAATATGGTCATCCATATGAAAGTGTTTGTACTAATTTTCTATATATTACAGACTCTTGAGAAGCTAGATCTTTGACTTTGTGAAGCTTATGCATTCCTTGCTTGCGATCCTTTAATGAGCTTCATACTTTCCTGGATTGTGATCTTTTAGATAGTCTGAGAGGTAGCTTGTGGATGCATAAATCTTTCTTTTGGTAGAGGCTTTCTTTTGAACCTGAGAAATAGATAAAACTAAAATAGTAGAGGCGTTAATTATAAGTATCAAAATCAATGTGCCAACATCAACTTGGTAAGTCGATCCACGATGACCCAAACTGCGTCCTTTTTGCTGGGGCTCCTTGGGTTATCCAGTAACAAAGTCCATCGTGATGTTTTCCTATTTCCACTCAGGAATAGAAAGTGGCTGCTATAGTCCTGCAGACCTCTGTTGCTCGGCCTTGACCTACTGACAGACCAAGCATCTCGCTTCAAATCGAGCGATCTCCTTCTTTATCCTATGCCAGTAATACTATCATAAATCTTTGTACATCTTCGTACCTCCGGGATGAATAGAATATATCATGCTGTGGACCTCAGCCATCAACTCCTGGCGTAGCTCCCCACTCGAAACGCATAGGCGATCTCCACACCTCAAAGTCCCATCCTCGTGAACCTGTAGTCCTGTCTGTATGCCATCCTCGGTCCTCTCCCGGAGTCTACTGAATCTCGCATGTGCCGGAAGAGCGGCCTTAATCCTCTCAACCAAAGATAAATGTATCCTAATGGTAGATAACTGTCCATCCATACCCGGCAATACAACCTCTGTCCCTAACTCCTGGAGATCCTCTAACAAATGACGCTGAGTCATCAAAAAGTATACCGTGGGCTTCCTGCTCAAAGCATCAGCCACGACACTCGCCTTGCCCGGATGGTACTGCAACTCGATCTCAAAGTCCTTCATCAACTCCAGCTAACGTCTTTGCCTTATGTTCAGCTCCTTCTGAGTGAAGACGTACTTCAGACTTTTGTGATCAGTGAATATCTCTACCCGCTCTCTGTAATGATAGTGCATCCATAGCTTTAGTGCAAATATCACAACAGCTAGCTCAAAGTCGTACGTTTGGTAGTTCTTCTCATGGATCCTCAACTGTTTTGATGTATAGGCGACAACCTTGCCATGCTGCATAAAAACACATCGTAGTTTGCTCTCGGATGCATCGTTGTATACTATAAAACCTCCAGATCTCGAAAGTAGAGTCAAGATAGATGATGAAGTCAGACGCTGCTTTAACTCATCAAAAGCTGTCTGACACTCCTCCGTCCAATTGAACTCCTGATCCTTACTCATCAAACACATCATCGACTCAGCAATCCTCGAGAAGTTATCTATGAACCTCCGATAATATTCGACAAGTCCGAGAAAACTCCTAACCTCCATAACTGACATAGGTATAGGCCAAGCCTTCACTGCTACAATCTTCTCTGACTCCACTGCTAATCCATCTTCAGTAATGATATGCCAAAGGAAAGATACCTTGCTCATACAAAATTCACACTTACTGAGCTTGGTATAGAGTCTTTCCTTCCTTAGTGTCTCCAACACGATCCTGAGATAATCCTCATACTCATCAATGAACACCACTACAAATTTATCTAAGTACTGCTGGAACACCTTGTTCATCAGACTCATGAACACAGCTGGCGCATTGGTTAAACCAAACGGCACCACAAGAAACTCGTAGTGTCCATACTTCGTCCAAAAGGCCATCTTCGAAATGTCCTCCTTTCTAACCTTGATCTGATGATAGCGTGACCTGAGATCAATTTTTAAAAACACACAAGCACCACTCAAATGGTCAAATAAATTATCTACACGAGGTAATGGGTATTTGTTCTTCACTGTCACAGCATTCAGCTTTCTGTAGTCGATGCACAACCGTACGAGGAAATGGGTACTTTTTCCCTACGGTAAACACTAGATCATATAAAACCCAAATCCACTTGCTCATCTATCAGGATCTTTAACTCATGTGCCTCATTTGGTGCCAGTCTGTATATATGGGAAGTAATCGGTGTCGACCCCGAAACTAGTTTGATAGAAAACTCTCTCTATCAGGGCAGAGTCCTGGAATCTCCTCGTGAAACCCGTCCTCAAACTCCGATATGATCGTCGGGTATGCTGATTCTTCTAATGCAATACGGGCCTCTATGGTGGGATGACCTCCCAGCTCTCTAGCTCCCCGGAGAAACTCAAACCCAGGGTAACCTGGGGGTCAAAAAATGATGCATCCACGTTGGCAATCTAGTGTCACATGGTACTGGCTCATCCAATCCATGCCAAGAACCACATCACAGTTCGGTATAGAGAAGACTAGGAATCGGGCACGCATCTTTCGCCCGTAAACAAAAACTGAACATGATCTATATGTTTCGCTAACGGGTACTATTCTGTCTCACGTGAGAATTCTTATGGTCTTCGGAAGTGGCACAGTAGCTACTCTATAAATGGCCACGAAAATAGTAGCTATGAATAAATGCGTGGCACCAGAATCAAATAATACTATTGCAGGTAATGAAGCAACTAAAATAGTACCTACGATGACGTCTCCAGCTGTCTCTGCCTCCTCTACTATCATAGCAAATGCTGTCAACCCCTGATTTTAAAATTTTTGTTTATTAGTGATAATTGGCCATTAATGATTATTTTGGCATTAAAATATTTTATAATAATTATTAGGAATTTTTTTAGAATTTTTAAATGTTTTTAAATAGCTTTTAAATACCAGAAATACCATTTTGCAATTTTATAAATTGTTTTAAATTAGGTTGCAATATTTAAAATTGTTTTAAATACTTTTTGCAATAACCCAATTGTCTGTTGCAAATATATTTTACAAATATTACTCGCGGGAGTCAATTTGCAAATTAAAAATTTATATTTGACTGAGGGAGGGACCTAAATAGAAATTCCTAATTTTCTAGGGGGTTTCCTGCAAAACCCTAACCTACCCCCCCCCCCCCCCCCCGACCGACGACCGCCACGCCGACGGGCAGCCCCCGCCATTTCCGGCTGCCCGACCGACCTAGCACCGCCCTAACCCATCTATAAAACCCCCCTCTCTTTCCCCAGACAAAACCCTAACCCTAACCGACCACCACGACCACGACAACCCCCCTTTCTTCTTCGACGAACCCCAAACCCTAGCTCTACTCCGGCGAGCCCCCGTCCAGCCCCTACGCCGAGCACCACCGCCCGCAACCACCACCATCAGGACCGCCTCGTCGAGCCGCGTCCAGCGCCGCCCAAGCGCCTTGACCACGACGCCCCCAGCCGCCGTTCGCCCCCTCGACTTCCACCCCTCAGCCGGACACGAAGGTAACAAATCCCTTCTCTGTGTCGTGCGTGTCCCAAACTGAGACACAAGACTCGCCTAGACACAGGGGACATGACTGTGGTGCTGGACACGTGTTAGCCGAGTCGTACGTGTCGTGCTGGGCACGGACACGTCGACTCTGTGTCAGATTTCAACTTCTCGAGTCCTGGACTGTATGGACACGAGACGAACTGTAAACTAGACTAACGGGTTTGGGCTTTGCTTAACGGGTAAAAACCCATTTAATTTCTGACCTAAATAAATTTAACTAAAACCTAACTCTAAACGAACTTAGCGGGCTGACCCCCTGGCCAGCCCGAACGAACTAAACCCCCCCCCCCCCTCCCGCTGGCCTGGGTTCGAGCCCCCCTTCTGTTTTCATTTCTTTTTCTTTTTCTTTTCTTTTCTTTTTTGTTTTTATATATATATATTTATATATATGTATATGTATATATATATATTAGTATATATATATGTATATACTGTATTATAACAGTATTTTATATATATGTATATATATTTTATATTTAGTAAATTTTGTATATATGTTTGTTTGTATATATGTATATACTTTTATGTGTATATATATTATATATATACACCATATAATTAAAAGTTTTTCTTATATATATTTATATATATATATATATATATATATATATATATATATATATACTTTATAAATTAAGTATTTTCCTCATACATAGACATATGTACTTTCAACATATGTATGTATATATTATTTTGTATCTTATTAAAATATTAATAATTATTTTGTACTTTTACCAAATTGTATTTTTAGTGTATTTAAATTACTGCAACCATTTGATGTCCAAGCCTAGCATGGGTATTTGGGCTCAAATGTGTTTTCACACATTCAAGACCTGTTCAAGTCATATTGGACTTGATTCATGGCCTTGGGTCCTGTATTTGAACTTTGGTTCAAATAATATACATGGACAAAATACGCAGATAATTAATTATTGTGTGCATTGCTGTTTTTGATTTTCTAAAAATACTTAGAGTGTTGCTAAAATTATGGAAAAATAGTTTTTAGATACTATGTTAAGTTAGCTAAATTAGTATAATTTTTGTAGTATTTAAATTACTGTTTTGCCACTAGTTTGGCATATGAAACCAAAACTCATTTTCTGTATACTTAGGAAAACTGATTTTTATAAAATATTTGTACTGGTTAATAAATTCCAGAAAAATTATAATAAATTTCTATGATTAACAAGGATCACTTTAGTACTTTACTTTAAGAAAAACTAGGCTTTTTGTCTATCTCTAAAATTGTTAGAACATAATGATCTTTTGATTTATTTATTGATTAATTACGACTTGTAGCTTTTTGTGTTATTTGGAGTTTTAGTCGTGTTGAACCCCATCCCTCACTAGTGTAAAGACCCTAGGAAGCTAGTTAACATAGTGTGTCACCCCACATTGGTCTTCTATGCCAAGTCATCATTTTGGCTAGGTGCCCAGTCACAAGTCGTGTTTTCACCAGTTAGTGTCTTAGTGTTTTAGCTTAGTGTAAAGCTAAGTTTATTGTATTTATTGCTACAGTGACGAGTTACCGGACATCTATAGCACATTTATCGCAGCTTGTTTTGCTTTGCTAGAGGCAAGTACTTTCTACGAACTTTACATATTGTCACATAAATGAACTGCAAAATCCACCATGTTAAATGCTGATCCTTGGGGTAGCAAGTTAAAATATCACATGTTGTACTTTCCATTACTACCATGCTCAGACAGTTTCTTTGTATCTCTCACATGATTAGAGTATGGGTTATGGGAAAAACTGATAGTAAAGTACGTGATCATGCCCCCCCTATATAGTACCGAGCAAAGTTTCATTTTATATGTTACAGCGCCGTAGGCCTTACTTACCAAGGCAGATTTGTGCGTATGTACATCTCTCGCCCTATCACTTGTACGGAAGTACATTTTATTTACATTGTGCCTCAGTACATTGTATACCTATTGACCGATCACGTACCTGCTACAGTTTTAAACATTACATATACATCTGTCTTTATGACATATGTATCCTTGCCATGATAGATTGTGTGATGCCATGTTTCCAGTTATTTCTTCTATGTTCATTGCTATGTTTCATATGCTAGTTTGCTAGAAAACAGTACTTGCTCCCGTCCTGACAGGATAACGTTGTAGGTATACTTACTGAGGAGGAGTTGCTCTGTGATTCGTATTATGGAGTCACTGCCGAGGACCCGGTTTTGCCATACGAGGATGTTCCTGCGGGGAGACTCGTCTAGTTTGCTTAGCTGCTTGGGATTACTTAGTGTAGTCATGTATTAGACTATATCATTTTGTAACTGGACATGTATCCAGTTTTACATTTCAGTTTACTTGTACTTAGATATTTTACTATATACGACGACTTTTGTGTTTGGAGCATTTATGATTCTTCTTCACTTATAGAATTGTTAGCACATTTAGTCTTATCTTGTTATCTCTAGAACAGCTTACTGCGCTTTATCTTAAGCGTAGGCTGGACATGGCTCGGCCCGGCCCAACAATTTGGGTAACGGGTCGTGACATATTTTTTTGGCGGCCCATGCAGGTCCTGACTAAATTGTTTGGTTACGTTATTGTACCAAACATGCCTGCAATTAGGAACTTAAGGTAATTAGACAACATTAGGAAAGATGCTTAGAACACTTAGAGGAATGCTAGGATTGCAACATAGGAAATACATCACATGATTGCTATTATAATTAGATTTTCTTGCATATGATTGCTTACTTTAAAATAAGTCCTTATAAGTCTTTTATGTGTAATTTAGATGGTGCTTACTCGTTCATCCCAGCATGTTACCCCCGAAAATGGGGCCTTCCGTATCCAGTCAGCTGACTAGTTGACTGATGCACCTCCACCTACCACATTCCCCCACTCCACAGATCCACAGATCCAGATACCACCTTCCACATCCCAGGCCCGGCAGGACCCGATACTTCCACCACCCCCTATCACTATACCCACCCAGGCTTCCGTCATACTCGACGGGACCCAGCTGCTCACACTGATCCAGGGGTTCCTAACAACCCATCAGGAGCAGACCACCCTACTCCGTCAGAGCATGGAGCGTTCTGAGGGACGTCCCATAGCCCCACCACATGTAGAGCCACGGCAGAGAGCGGGGACGGTCAAGGACTTCATGGGTCTGAATCCCAAGGAGTTCTCAGGGACTGAGGGCATAGTAGTAGCTGATGACTGGCTAGATTCAGTAGAGAGGAAGCTTCTGGGAGTTAGGATGTCGGATGACCTTCAGGTCGAGGCAGCAGGATTTCTGCTGATAGACTTAGCCGGAGTCTGGTTCAGAAATGAGCCGTTGTTCGCGAGAGGTAGAGCCACCTGGGACCAGTTCAAGACCCAGTTCAAGAAGAAATTCTTCTCGACCACTGCTAGAGTAGCCATGGGGCTACGATTCCAGAACATCCAGCAGGGAAACCGTTCTGTTGATGACTATGCGGGGGAGTTTAGTCGCCTGAGCCGTTTTGCTCCTAGTCTGGTTGCTGATCCAGAGGAGATGACCCGTAGGTTTTGCCATGGTCTAGTTCCAGACATTGGCATTCTTATAGTGGCGAACGGTACGACTGACTACTACCAGAGCCTAGAGTTGGCCCGGAGCATTGAGGAGCGTCTTCTGTCTAGCAAGAGGCCGGCTTCTGTACACCATGAGGGACCGTCCAAGCGTCAGGCTTTCCAGCAGAGAGCACCGACGCCACCCCAGCAGACTTACCATCCCCCTACACCACATCATCAGATCCCGCCAGTTAGAGCCCCGGGACCCCGATATCAGCAGCAGCAGCAGAAGAGAGCTATATGTTCTTTCTGCGGAAGACCAGGGCATGAATTCGTCGTCTGCAAGAAGAGGTTAGGACAGTGTTTAGCTTGTGGGTCTGCCATCCATCAGATTCGGGACTGCCCAGTAGCCAAGGGACCCCAGAGGAAGACTTATAGCCTAGTCCTTGAGCCGGAGCCGGAACAGGTTTCGGGAGGTTAGTTTTGATCGTAGCCTTAGTCTTTTGTTGCATTGCTTGCTATGTTAGAATATTGTCGGGTCTTCAATCCTTGTGAATTTCGAGGACGAAATTTTTCAAGGAGGAAAGACTTGTCAACCCCTGATTTTAAATTTTTTTTTATTAGTGATAATTGGCCATTAATGATTATTTTGGCATTAAAATATTTTACAACAATTATTAGGAATTTTTTTAGAATTTTTAAATGTTTTTAAATAGCTTTTAAATACCAGAAATACCATTTTGCAATTTTATAAATTGTTTTAAATTAGGTTGCAATATTTAAAATTGTTTTAAATACTTTTTGCAATAACCCAATTGTCTGTTGTAAATATATTTTGCAAATATTACTCGCGGGAGTCAATTTGCAAATTAAAAATTTACATTTGACTGAGGGAGGGACCTAAATAGGAATTCCTAATTTTCTAGGGGGTTTCCTGCAAAACCCTAACCTACCCCCCCCCCCCCCCGACCGACGACCGCCACGCCGACGGGCAGCCCCCGCCATTTCCGGCTACCCGACCGACCTAGCACCGCCCTAACCCATCTATAAAACCCCCCTCTCTTTCCCCAGACAAAACCCTAACCCTAACCGACCACCACGACCACGACAACCGCCCTTTCTTCTCCGACGAACCCCAAACCCTAGCTCTACTCCGACGAGCCCCCGTCCAGCCCCTACGCCGAGCACCACCGCCCGCAACCACCACCATCAGGACCGCCTCGTCGAGCCGCGTCCAGCGCCGCCCAAGCGCCTTGACCACGACGCCCCCAGCCGCCGTTCGCCCCCTCGACTTCCACCCCTCAGCCGGACACGAAGGTAACAAATCCCTTCTCTGTGTCGTGCATGTCCCAAACTGAGACACAAGACTCGCCTAGACACAGGGGACATGACTGTGGTGCTGGACACGTGTTAGCCGAGTCGTACGTGTCGTACTGGGCGCGGACACGTCGACTCTGTGTCAGATTTCAACTTCTCGTGTCCTGGACTGTATGGACACAAGACGAACTGTAAACTAGACTAACGGGTTTGGGCTTTGCTTAACGGGTAAAAACCCATTTAATTTCTGACCTAAATAAATTTAACTAAAACCTAACTCTAAACGAACTTAGCGGGCTGACCCCCTGGCCAGCCCGAACGAACTAAACCCCCCCCCCTGCTGGCCTGGGTTCGAGCCCCCCTTCTGTTTTCATTTCTTTTTCTTTTTCTTTTCTTTTCTTTTTTGTTTTTATATATATATATATTTATATATATGTATATGTATATATATATATTAGTATATATATGTATATACTGTATTATAACAGTATTTTATATATATGTATATATATTTTATATTTAGTAAATTTTGTATATATGTTTGTTTGTATATATGTATATACTTTTATGTGTATATATATATTATATATACACCATATAATTAAAAGTTTTTCTTATATATATTTATATATATATATATATATATATACTTTATAAATTAAGTATTTTCCTCATACATAGACATATGTACTTTCAACATATGTATGTATATATTATTTTGTATCTTATTAAAATATTAATAATTATTTTGTACTTTTACCAAATTGTATTTTTAGTGTATTTAAATTACTGCAACCATTTGATGTCCAAGCCTAGCATGGGTATTTGGGCTCAAATGTGTTTTCACACATTCAAGACCTGTTCAAGTCATATTGGACTTGATTCATGGCCTTGGGTCCTGTATTTGAACTTTGGTTCAAATAATATACATGGACAAAATACGCAGATAATTAATTATTGTGTGCATTGCTGTTTTTGATTTTCTAAAAATACTTAGAGTGTTGCTAAAATTATGGAAAAATAGTTTTTAGATACTATGTTAAGTTAGCTAAATTAGTATAATTTTGTAGTATTTAAATTACTGTTTTGCCACTAGTTTGGCATATGAAACCAAAACTCATTTTCTGTATACTTAGGAAAACTGATTTTTATAAAATATTTATACTGGTTAATAAATTCCAGAAAAATTATAATAAATTTCTATGATTAACAAGGATCACTTTAGTACTTTACTTTAAGAAAAACTAGGCTTTTTGTCTATCTCTAAAATTGTTAGAACACAATGATCTTTTGATTTATTTATTGATTAATTACGACTTGTAGCTTTTTGTGTTATTTGGAGTTTTAGTCGTGTTGAACCCCATCCCTCACTAGTGTAAAGACCCTAGGAAGCTAGTTAACATAGTGTGTTACCCCACATTTGGTCTCCTATGCCAAGTCATCATTTTGGCTAGGTGCCCAGTCACAAGTCGTGTTTTCACCAGTTAGTGTCTTAGTGTTTTAGCTTAGTGTAAAGCTAAGTTTATTGTATTTATTGCTACAGTGACGAGTTACCGGACATCTATAGCACATTTATCGTAGCTTGTTTTGCTTTGCTAGAGGCAAGTACTTTCTACGAACTTTACATATTGTCACATAAATGAACTGCAAAATCCACCATGTTAAATGCTGATCCTTGGGGTAGCAAGTTAAAATATCACATGTTGTACTTTCCATTACTACCATGCTCAGACAGTTTCTTTGTATCTCTTACATGATTAGAGTATGGGTTATGGGAAAAACTGATAGTAGAGTACGTGATCATGCCCCCCCTATATAGTACCGAGCAAAGTTTCATTTTATATGTTACAGCGCCGTAGGCCTTACTTACCAAGGCAGATTTGTGCGTATGTACATCTCTCGCCCTATCACTTGTACGGAAGTACATTTTATTTACATTGTGCCTCAGTACATTGTATACCTATTGACCGATCACGTACCTGCTACAGTTTTAAACATTACATATACATCTGTCTTTATGACATATGTATCCTTGCCATGATAGATTGTGTGATGCCATGTTTCCAGTTATTTCTTCTATGTTCATTGCTATGTTTCATATGCTAGTTTGCTAGAAAACAGTACTTGCTCCCGTCCTGACAGGATAACGTTGTAGGTATACTTACTGAGGAGGAGTTGCTCTGTGATTCGTATTATGGAGTCACTGCCGAGGACCCGGTTTTGCCATACGAGGATGTTCCTGCGGGGAGACTCGTCTAGTTTGCTTAGCTGCTTGGGATTACTTAGTGTAGTCATGTATTAGACTATATCATTTTGTAACTGGACATGTATCCAGTTTTACATTTCAGTTTACTTGTACTTGGATATTTTACTATATACGACGACTTTTGTGTTTGGAGCATTTATGATTCTTCTTCACTTATAGAATTGTTAGCACATTTAGTCTTATCTTGTTATCTCTAGAATAGCTTACTGCGCTTTATCTTAAGCGTAGGCTGGACATGGCTCGGCCCGGCCCAACAATTTGGGTAACGGGTCGTGATAAATGCCTAGCCTCAACCCTATGCCCTAGCCTGCTGGAATCGGACTGCTTGTGGTGCCAAGGGTTGTCTCCCCTTGTATCCTCTGGTGTTGCTGGTCATATCGCCCCAAATCCTGCATAGGGCACTCTCGGACCCTGTAGGGGCTGTTGAAATGGTCGCGATGCCGGAAGAGCTCGTCGATGAACCATCGGTACAATGTCTTGCTGCTCCGGACAGTCTCGAACTATGTGCTGATCAGATCCATATCTCCAGCATGCTTCCAATCTTCAGCAACAATCCCTCATAATGTGCATGTTTTTGCCGTAGTAACGATAAGCGGGAATCTCCTAAATCTACAAAGGGGCTATTACTACTGCTGTGGTGTCGTAGGACACTTTACCGGTCCTTCCTGCAGTGTCCGAACCGACGGTGCTGCTGAAAGTGGACACTTTATGTTGGCCTCCCTCTGGTTGATGTGCTCCTGACGTCCAGCTGCTATCAGGATCTCATAGTAGAAAGTAAGAGCGACTGATCCTACCAGTCTTTGTAGCTCAAAATGCAGGCCATCATTGAACTTCTCAGCCTTCTTCTCCTCGGTATCGATCAGATACGGGGCAAAACGGCTCAGGCAGAGGAACTCTACGTTGTACTCCTCGACCATCATACTGCCCTGGACAAGATGTATGAACTGGTCCTGAAGCCTCGCACGTGCGGTAGCTGGAATGAACATCTCCTTAAAGAGCCTAGAGAACTACTACCACGTGACACGGTCGATTCCAAGCCGATGCTCCTCGGCCATCCACCAGTGGTGCATGTTGCCCGCCGGCTGCATCCTGACGGCCTTCATCTATCTGCCTCTTAAAAGCTCGGCAGCCTCCAACTGGTGCTCGATACTAGTAAGCCATGCATGAACCTTAGTAGGTTCCTCTGTGCCCAAAAATAGGAGGGGCACCATATGACAAAAATCCTTGATATATCCCGTCGATGGTCGTCGCTCCTGTGGTGTCACTTGCTCTAGTGCAATGATGATATTCTCTTTCAGAGCATCTGCCTGATGCTGATGGGTCTGCTGCTGAGCCTGATACTGAACTTGCTACTGGACTACATCATGGCGTAAAACATCTGGAACATTTACGGTCCATCCACCTACTGTCCTGGGGACGGGAATGGCATATAAGGCATCTGTGGGGGTGCTAGAGGAGGTGCATGGTGCTGCTGCTGCTCTATCTCTGCGGTTGTTGTTGCCCCGGCTGTACCTAGTACAGGTGTCCCTACTCGCCTGGTGGTACCTCAGTCTACCAGGCTACCTGACTCTGAGGAGCTAGGGTCAACATGAGGTCCTGCCTCGGAGTCTGCTCCTCAGACGATTCGGAGTTCCGGGGGACACCGCCCCGCTACGCCACTCGTCAACTTCGGATGTTCGTTCTCTGAAAGCAGACAAGCAATGTTTTTAGCAAATTTGAAGCCAAACATGATGTAAATTGAAAATGAAGGCGATGAGGAGGTGTTATAAAGAGGGTTTCAAGCAAGTAGATGAGATACTAATTTCTAATCCTAATTGTAGGATCGCTTGTCATAGTTAGGTAACCAAGACGACTTAATTCTCGAACCTGCATGGGCCACCACAAAAATTATGTCACATCCTAGATCCATAAAAATAGAACCGAGCCACGTGGTAAGGCCAGCGAGTACCGCTCCAATGATTATCCCAATTTAATGGAACCTTTGGGTAGCACTTAAGCTGTAGAGTGCAAATATATAAGTAAATGCCTAGAAAATCATAAGTAACTAATCTCATCCATAGAACAAATCCAGAAACACATATAGATAAATTGACTACCGCATGTGCTGAAATAATAAGTTTGGAATAAATCTTAGTACAAAACTGAATGAAAGTCTTACGGGAACAACCCCGCTGATACAATACTGAATGAAGAGAAATACATGAAAATAACTAGATCTGATAACATGTTAACCAGATAATGAAGTCAGGTTAAGGAAGGTATACTCTACCATTGATCAAGCTAGTTCGTTGGGTAAACCTCGTCTTCTGAAACTGGAACCGCTCTTGTGTCAATCTCGGATTCGTAGATCTCCAAGAAGTCCTCCTCATCTAGGCTGGGAAGAGAAAACCATGTCCTCAGCGGGATGTAACAAGGTATATAATATGCAAGCCAGATGTAAACAATGTTATAAATGTGAGCATAAAAACTGCATACGAGATAGGGTGAATGTAGAACAACCATTCTATCTGATATACAGCTTTGAGGACAATGTTCGATACATGGGCTTCCCAAATGTAAAATCCATAGCTCCGGTATAGAGTCTTTCTGGATGCAGAGTCATAGCTTCGGTATAGAGACTCCGAGTATATATGTAGACAATATGCGCATAGTAGCCCAAGCATCTAGTATCTGTTCTCCCCTTCCATGAGACCGTACGAGTCGAGTCCACGACTCGCTTGGTCTGATCCTCTAAATGTAACAGTCAGGTCAAACATAGTAAAGTAAATGAAATCTGATCGTGATCATGTAGTCAACACAGGTTCTGGTCTTCCGGATAACACCAGAATACATAAAGTCTAAAAAAATGATAGTGTATAACAGTATCCTATGGTACTGGTATATCCAGGCTGGTACAACTACAGTATCGAGAGTAGTCTCTAATGATCGATATTAGACATTACAAACGTACACCTGCATTCGAATCTGACTCAGACGCGAAGTATCTACCGACGGTCCTACATCGATACGAAATAGCATAATATAACAGATATATATAGAAATTAAATAAGGCACTGAATACAAAGATGGCAAGGTACACTTGCCTGGCTCTGGGTGCTGATGAGAAGTATCCGACCCCACGTCCAAGTCTGAAGAGCCCAAGGAACCTAAAGGAATAATTAGGACTAATTTATTTACTTGTCAATCATTTTGGTTGTCTAATAGAAGGAATAATAATAAAACTTGATTTAAAAGTATTTTATTTAATGAGTAAGTTTGTTATTTTCTGAACAACAAGTAGTGCAAACCATTACCTATTGTAAGCCCCTAAAACTAAAATATATTTAAATTAGGAATTTTTAATCACAAATGACTAATTTAGCCTTAAAAAAATTTAATATAATTATTAAGAATTTTCTAAAGTTTTTGAATGAATTTTAAAGCCTAAAATATTAATTTACAATTTTTAAATTAAGTTTGCAATTAATTTAAATGTTTTTAAGTCAAACTACAATATTTGTATTGTCTGTGCAAATTTGTATTTGCACAGAACACTGCGGGATTGGTTTTGCAAATTGAGATTTTGCTTTAGTGAAGGCGGTGGGATGATCCTGTAAATTACGAAATACAGGGGCTTTCGTGCTAGCTACCCCCACGACTCTGGCACTGCATTGGCCGAGCCCCGATCGGCCACCGCAACGAAATCCTAACCCTAGATCCTAATTCCTACATAAAAACCATAAATCAACCCCCAAATCCTAGCCTATAAAACTCCTTCGGCCAAAACCCTAAGCCTATTCCCTATTTCGAAACCCTAGCGCCGCTACAGCACGAAACCCCCAATTTTTCCACCGAACCCTATATTTGATTTAGGAGTCAATAGAGGCGACATAGAGGAGAGCCACCACCACCGTATTGGCTACCCTCAAGCGAGATCGGGCTAATTTTCCCCGACACTTCCTCCACCATCTCTAGGCCAGACACGTACAAGTCACTTCCTTTCTCCATTTTAATGTCTCGTTTTCACTTATATGGTTCGTCTTACATCGGGGATCTCTATGGTATGCTTGGACACGAGAGATTCATATTAGACACAATGTTCTAGCCTTGGACATGAGATACTGTGTCGAGTGTTTGAACTCTCGGGCAGGACACGAATTTGGTTAGTAGGTTTCAATTTCATTTGTATTATCGGGTTTAAACCCATTCACTGTTGGATTTGTTTTTTGATTCTATTATAAGGTTTTGTAACCCATTATCATAATGGGTTTGGTTTGGTTTGTTCTGGTTTTTGGGTTCAACCCCATTAATACTTTGGGTTCGGGTATGGGCATTGGTAATGGGCCTTGTGACCCATTAACCCATTAGCCCGTAGGCTGAGTATATATATATATATATATATATATATATATATATATATATATATATGTATATATATATATATATATACATATATATATAAAATATATATATATATATATATATATATGCAAATGAGCTCTAGCCTAGTGGTTAAGAGAGATGTATACGGCCCAAGTGGTCGGAGTTCGAGCCCCAGTGGAGGCGAGTTCGCCACAATTACCTATTGCTTCAATATATATATATATATATTTTATATATATATATATATATATATATATATATATATATATATATATATATATATATATATATATATATATATATATAGTTTTGGTATATATATACTGTTATATATATACTTAATCTTTTCTGTACATATATGTATATATATATAAATACCGTATATTTACTGTATAATATATATGTTTTACTTAATATTAATATTGTGTATTAAATTACAGTATTGTTGTATTATTATATTAGTAGGTTATTTTACTTACGTATATCACTTCGTATTTTTACGTATTTTGACAAATACGGCCATTTGAGTCCAAACCTAGCATGGATTTTGTGGACCCAAATGAGCCTAAATATATTCAAGGTCTATACGAGTCATACGGACTTGATTCATGGCCTTAGGTCTCCTAACTGGACTTCGGTTCAATTTCGTATACGTGGACACATACATTACATAATTAATTATTTATTTTCAGGAACTATACTTTGCTGTATTTTAATTTTTAGACAATTTTTATCTACTGTAAAAATCTAGGAAAAATATAATTAAATACTATGTTAATTTAGCTAATTTAATATAATTTTTCTATCATTTAGTTTACATATTTGCAACTGTATAAAAATAGAAAAATAGTACACTTTTCTTTTTCAACCTATTGTTTATATATATATATATAAATGGTCCCTTAAATATGAAGATGCGATAGCTATATTGAAATAAAAGAACCCAGAACCTGCCTATATCTTCATCGACATCAAGGACCGTTAATCGTAATTAGACTTTTGTTTGTGATTGTTTGCTTAAGTCCTTATAGTTCCCTTGTCTTCTAATAGATGGTGCACACACGTTCGACCCAGTCTGCCGCCTCTGATGACTGTGCACTTTTTGCTTAGCCTGCAGACCCGATGGCTGTGATAGTAGCACTTCAACCACCTCCACCTACGCACCCTACCATACCTCCCTACGCCACTATCCTCCAAACCCAGATACCTCCACCACCTCCTACTCAGCACGCCCAACAGACCGAGATGCCTCCACCACCTCCCACACCCCAGCCCCAGCAGGCCCAGCGGCTACTACCACCATATACTATCATATTAGCCCAGACCATCGCCACTCTTGACGGGAACCAGCTACTTGCCTTATTCTAGGAGTTCCTAAAGACCCATCAGGAGCAGGCCGCCTTACTTTGCCAGAGCATAGAGCGCTCTGTGGAGCGTACCTTGACCCCACCACCTGTAGAGCCGCAGCCGAGGGTTGGGAATGTCAAGGACTTTATAAACTTGAACCCCAAGGAATTCCTAGGAATTGAGGGCATCGTAGTCGTAGATGACTGGTTGGACTCAGTGGAAAGGAAGCTCATTAGAGCTAGACTGCCCGACGACCTTCAGGTCGAGGCAGCGGGATTCCTGCTGACGGACTTAACAGGGATCTGGTTCAGAAATGTGCCATTGTTTGCGAGAGGGAAGGGTACTTGGAGCAGTTCAAGACCCAATTCAAGAAGAGATTCTAATCGACTACCCATAGGGTATCTATGGGACTCCAGTTCTAGAACCTACATCAGGGGAACCGTTTCGTGGATGAGTATGTAAGAGAGTTCAGTCGCTTGAGCTGCTTCACCCCGAGCTTGATAGCAGACCCAGAGGAGATGGTATGCTAATTTTGCCACGGACTAGCTCCAGAGATCGGTCTCCTCCTGGTAGAGAACGGGACTACCGAATACTATCAGAGCCTGGAGTTGGCTCGAGGCATAGAGTAGCGTCTATTGGCTTTCAAAAGGCCATCTACTGGATACCATGAGGGGTCGTCCAAGTGCCAGGCTTTCCAGCCGAGGGCACCTGCGCAGCACCAGCAGGCTTACCGTCCTCCAGCACATCACCATAAGGCACCACTTACCAGGGCTCTAGGCCAGCAGCAGCAAAAGGGAGCTCCATGCTTCTATTGTTGGAGGCCAGGCCATGACTTTGCCATCTACATAAAGAGGCTGAGACAATGTCTAGCTTATGGGTCTTTCACTCATCAGCTTCGGGATTGCTGAGCAGCGAGGGTACCAGGCACTGGACCACCTAGAGGACCACCGCTCCCGACTCAGCAGCAGAGGTTCGGACAGCATCAACAGCAACAGAGAGGGCCCAGGGGAGGGCTTATGGTCTAGCCATTGAGGTAGCAGAGTCGGAGCAGGGTCCGGAGCCAGAGCCAGAGTACTTGGCTGATGTCATCACAGGTCACATTTATTTGCATACGTTTCCAGCCATGTGCTTGTTTGATTCCGGTGCTTCGCATAGCTTTCTGTCATTAGAATTTTTGCAAAAAATACCATTTAGTAGCTACACCCACCTAGGAGATGAGTAGAGTAATGACAAGAGACGGGCCGGTAACTATTAGAGCTATATATAGATGCTCCATTACTGTAGCCGGAAGAGAATTTAGGGGACGATTCTTTATGATGCCACTTCTCGTATATGATACAGTATTGGAAATGGATTGGCTTAGTTGCTCTCACGCAGTTATAGACTGTCATGAGGGTATTATTCTGTTTAGTCCCCCAGGAGAGATACCATTCAGTGTCAGGAGGTTAGGGCCAGAGATCAGCCTAGAGATGAACTGTTGTGCCATAATGGAAGAGCAAGCACCGCCACACCCCATCATTGTGGAGTTTATGGATGCATTCCCAGAGGATCTTCCAGGACTTCCACCCGATAGAGATGTGGAGTGCACTATAGATTTAGTGTCGGGCTCATCACCAGTATCCCGGGCTTGCTATAGGGTGAAACCCAAGGAGGCCAGAGAGATAAAGGAGCATATCGATGACCTGTTGAGCAAAGGTTTCATTCGATCTAGTTCTTCGCCATGGGGAGCACCAGTTCTTATTGTGCCGAAGAAGGATGGTATGGTCCGGTTGTGCATTGACTATCAGGCGTTGAACACCATCACCATCAAGAATAAATATCCTTTGCCTCGGATAAATGACTTGTTCGACCAGTTGAGTGGAGCAAAGGTGTTTTCCATGATAGACTTGAGATTGGGTTACCACCAGGTGAAGTTCATAGCTGAAGACATCCATAAGACTGCATTCAACACCAAGTATGGGAAGTATGAATTTTTGGTGATACCATTGGGTCTTACAAATGTGTCAGCTATCTTTATGAACTTGATGAATAAGACATTTCACCAATATCTGGATAAATTCATCATGGTATTTATCGACGACATTCTGATATACTCGAAGATGTCAGAAGAACACGAGGAGCACTTGCGGACAATTCTGGGGATTCTGAGGAAGGAGAGGTTGTATGTTAAACTGTCAAAGTGCAAGTTCTTTCTTGACCGAGTGGAGTTTCTTGGTCATGTGGCCACTGGAGAGGGGATCTTAGTAGACCCCAGAAAGATTACTGCTATCAAGACGTGAAAGGCTCCGATATAAGTTTCAGAGATCAGGAGTTTCTTGGGATTAGCCGGCTTCTACAGGAAGTTTATCCAGGACTTTTCTAGGATAGCCGAGCCTATGACGAAGCTGACACGGAAGGATGCAGAGTATATTTGGACAGAGGACTGCCAGGTAGCATCTGATGAGCTGAAGAGGAGACTGACGACTGCATCAGTTCTGACATTGCCATCAGGATCCGGAGGATTTACCATTTACAGTGACACTTCAGGAAAGGGGCTAGGATGCATTTTGCAGTAGCATAAAAAAGTGATTGCCTACACATCTAGGCAACTGCAGACCCATGAGCAGAACTATCCTACTCACGACCTGGAGTTAGCTGCAGTGATCTTTGCTCTTAAGTTGTGGAAGCATTACCTATACGGAGAGCGCATAGTGATCTTCAATGACCACAAGAGCTTGAAGTATGTGTTCACACAGAAGAAGCTGAATATGAGGCAGAGAAGATGGTTGGAGTTGATGAAGGACTTCGACATTGATCTGTAGTATCAACCTGGGAAGGCAAATGTAGTAGCAGATGTGCTGAGTAGGCATCCGGTGGCATGGTATCTGAGGTTGGATCGACATTTGAGGGAAGATCTGGAGAAGCTCGATATTGAGATGATTCTACTAGGAACAGTGATACAGATGATGGCACTAGATATTGAGTCGGGTCTGATAGATCAGATTAAGAAGACTCAGTTTACAGATGAGAGCCTCCGCCGACTCATAGTTCAGGCTTTAGTTGGATTGCTTGATGATTTCACCATAGCAAAGGATGGATCATTGAGGCATGGTAGCCGGTTATGCATGCCGAAGGGCAATCTGATGGAGGTGATCTTATAGGAGGCACATCAGTCACGATATTCTATCCATCCCGGTGCCAACAAGATGTACCGTGACTTGCGGGAGCATCTTTGGTGGTATGAGATGAAGAGAGACATATCACATTTTGTCTCGAGGTGCCTAGTTTGTCAGCAGGTAAAGACGGAGCGTCAGATACCAGCCGGTCTATGGCAGCCATTACCCGTTCTCGAACGAAAATGGGAATATATTACTATAGATTTTGTCTTAGGGCTTCCTCGTTCCCAAGGAGGGAAGGATGCTATATGGGTTATCGTCGACAGGATGAAGAAGTGTGCACATTTCATACCCTTCAAGGTGGGACTTTCCACCGAGAAGTTGGCGGAGGAGCTTGCATGAAGAGTTAGGCAGTCGGCTCAAATTCAGCATAGCGTACCACCTATAGACTGATGGACAGTCCGAGAGAATGATTCAGACGCTCGAGGACATGTTGAGGACATGTGTAATGGACTTCGGAGGATCATGGAAGAGTCACCTTCACTTGGTAGAGTTTTCATACAATGACAGCTACCAAGCCAGCATCGGTATGTCACCATTTGAGGTATTATATAGACGACGATGCCGTACACCACTCTTTTGGGATAATATTGGAGATAGAGTTATACTTGGGGCAGAGATGAATACTGAGGCAACGGAGAAGGTCAGGATAATCAAAGACAGACTCAGAGTTGCTCAGGACCGCCAGAAATACTGGGCAGATGCCAGTCGCAGACTACTGGAGTTCACTGACGGAGATATGGTGTTGGTGAAGATATCACCTACCAGAGGGGCGATCCGATTTAGACGAGGAGGCAAGTTGAGCCTTAGATACATTGGACCATTTTAGATACTCGACAGGATCGAAGAGGTAGCTTACAGAGTTGCACTACCACCCAACCTGGAGGGAGTTCATGATATTTTTTATGTATCTTAGCTGAGGAGATATGTTCCTGACCCCAGCCATGTACTAGATCATTCAGAGTTGGAGATTGGACCGAGTCTTGTAGTTACAAAGCAGCCAGTGGAGATATTCGACCGAAGAGAGAAGAGACTGAGGAACAAGATCACACCCTTAGTCCGAGTTGCTTGGTGCCGTCACTCTCCAGAAGAGTACACTTGGGAGAGAGAGTTGGACATGAGGGAGAGATATCCTTACCTGTTCGACCCACCAGCCGCGAGAGAGTCATCCGTGTCCGCTTGATACCTTAGAGGTTAGCCTTAGACGTTATTTTCGATATTGCTTGATGTTGCTTGATATGTTAGATGTTTGTAGCATCTTCTACCCTTATAAATTTTGAGGACAAAATTTTTCAAGAAGGAAAGATTTATAAGCCCCGAAAATTAAAATATACTTAAATTAGAAATCTTTAATCACAAATGACTTATTTAGCCTTAAAACAATTTAATATAATTATTAGGAATTTTTTAGAATTTTTAAATGATTTTTAAATGAATTTTGAAGCTAAAATATCAATTTACAATTTTTAAATTAAGTTTGCAATTAATTCAAATTTTTTTAAGTCAAACTGTAATATTTGCATTGTCTGTGCAAATTTGTACTTGTACAGAACACTGCGGGATTGGTTTTACAAATTAGAATTTTGCTATAGTTAAGGCGGTGGGGTGATCCTGTAAATTACAAAAATACATGGGCTTTTGTGCTAGCCACCCCCATGACTCCGGCACTGCATTGACCGAGCCCCGACCGGCCATCGCGACGAAACCCTAACCCTAGATCATAATTCCTACATGAAAACCCTAAATCGACCCCCAAATCCTAGCCAATAAAACCCCCTCGTCAAAAACCCTAACCCTATTCCCTATTTCGAAACCCTAGCACCGCTAGAGCACGAAACCCCCAATTTTTCCACCGAACCCTAGATTTGATCTAGGAGTCAATCGAGGCAACGTGGAGGCGAGCCACCACCACCACTACCGTGTTCGCCACCCTCAGGCGAGCTCGGGCTAATTTTCGTCGACGCTTCCTCTGCCATCTCTAGGCCGGACACGTACGTGTCACTTCCTTCCTTCCATTTTAATGTCTCATTTTCACTTATATGGTTCATCTTGTGTCGGTGATCTCTGTGGTATGCTTGGACACGAGATATTCGTATTAGACACGGTGTTCTAGCCTTGGACATGAGACACAGTGTCGAGTGTTTGAACTTTCGGGTAGGACACAAATTTGGTTTGTGGGTTTTAATTTCATTTGTATTATCGAGTTTAAACCCATTTACTGTTGGATTTGGTTTTTGATTCTGTTATAGGGCTTTGCAACCCATTATCAAAATGGGTTTGGTTTGGTTTGTTCTAGTTTTTGGGTTCAAACCCATTAATACTTTGGGTTCGGATATGGGCATTGGTAATTGTCCCTTGACCTATTAACCCATTAGCCCGTAGGCTGAGTATATATAAATATGTATTTCCTATATATATATATATATTTCCTATATATATATATATATATATATATATATATATATATATATATATATATATATATATATATATATATATAAATATATATATATATATATATATATATATATATATATATATATATATATATATATATTATATATATATATATATATATATATATATATATATATATATGTATATGTATGTATAGTATATAGTATGGTATATATACTGTTATATATATATATATAGTATATATATATATATATATATATATATATATATATATATATATATATATATATATACGTATATTTATATATATATATATATATATATATATATATATATATATATAAAATGTTTTCTGTACATATATGTATATATATAAATACTATGTATTTACTGTATAATATACATGTTTTACTTAATATTAATATTATGTATTAAATTATAGTATTGTTGTATTATTATATTATTTTAATAGTTTATTTTACTTACGTATATCACTTCATATTTTACGTATTTTTTCAAATACGGCCATTTGAGTCCAAAACCTAGTATGAGTTTTGTGGACCCAAATGAGCCTAAATACATTCAAGGTCTATACGAGTCATGTCGGACTTGATTCACGGCCTTGGATCTCGTATCAGGACTTCGGTTCAATTTCGTATACATGGACACATACCTTACATAATTAATTATTTATTTTTAGAAACTGTACCTTACTGTATTTGAATTTTTAGGCAGTTTTTAAATAGTACAAAAATCCAAAAAATTATAATTAAATACTATGTTAATTTAGCTAATTTAATATAATTGTTCTAGCATTAGTTTACATATTTGCAACTATATAAAAATAGAAAAACAGAACTCATTTTTAAAGTATATATGTAAACTAATTTTTAATAAATATCTACAATAGTTTATTAATTCCATAAAAATTATAATAAATTACTATAATTAACAAGGATCATTTGGTTCTTTATTTTATATATATTAGAGCTTTGTAACTATTTTAGTAATTGTTGGAACATAGTGTACAGTCTAAATTATTAATTAAATAATATTGCCTTGTGTGTTAATATGAGATTTTGGGGTATTTTAGTATTGTGACCTTGCCCTACCTTAGTGTTGAGTCCCTAAGTGTTGGTTTAGATGTAGTATAATCCCACATTGGACTTCTATGCTAGATAATCACTTAGCTAGTGTCCAGTTAGGAGTCGTGTCACACCACTAGTGTAAAGTCTTGAACATAGTTTAGAGACTGAGATTGTGTATCATTTTGATAGGACACCGGACAACTATATCTGCATATTCGTACCCTTGCCTTGCTCGAGGTAAGTACCCCTACAAACTTTATTTACTGCATATGATAATGAACTGTGTATGAACCATGTTAAATGCAGTTTCTTAAACTGTAAATCATATTTTTTTACATCACTATGTACCTACCGTATGCTTCATATGCTTTATACTGCTCTCAGTATCTCTCACATGTTATAACTTGGGTAATGGAGAAACTGCTAGTTGAGTACGTGATCATGCCCCCCTCTATAGTACGTATGTACCGAGCAAGGTCGTATTACGTACAAACCTTGCCGTAGGCCTTATCCCGTATTTCTATACGTATGTACACCTATGCTTGTAGACTTGAAGGTACGTACATTTTATTACATGTAGACTTGTACACTGGTACATTTTATACCTATTGACCGATCACGTACCTGCTCCAGTTTTAAAAATTATATATACATGTGTCGCCATGACAAATGTATCTACTACATGATAGACTGTGATATGTCATAATTCTATTTACTACATCTCTTTTCATTCCAGGGCTCAGTATATTCAGTTTGTAGAACCAGTACTTGCTCCCTTCCTGACAGGATAACATTGCAGGCATACTGTCCGAGGAGGAGATGCTTTGTGATCCATATTACGGGACCATCATTGAGGACCATGCCTTAGCTCCTGAGGAAGTCCCCGTAGGGAACCTCGCCTAGTGGTTACTTTAGTTATCTTGGACTTAGACTATGGGTTATTATAACTTTATATTTGGTTACTGGACTTTGTCTCCAGTTTCGTACTTTGGAAGTATAATAACCAACTAAACTTGTTTGCTTTCGCTCATAAATGCGGTGTTATGACGAACTCTTAAAATTCTATAATATAACTGTTAGCATACTTAGAACCATATTGTCTATCTCTGAAAATAGCTTACTACGCTATAACACAAGCATAGGCTGGACATGGCTCTGCCCGGCCCGGCCCCACAATTTGGGTAGCGGGTCGTGACACCTATACTTGTCACTTGTATAGGCACCATCACCTACTGATTCCCCTCTATCCAACAACTGATGACCTCAAATTGAATACCTTATTATAAGCTCATGTTCATATGTGTCACGACCCGCACCCAGTGTAGGGGCACGAAAAGTGGGTACGTCCAGCCTACGTCGTAGTATCGGCGGTAGAACGTTTTCCTAGGTTACTATCTAACCAACGACTCACGCAATTATATAATGTACTTGTCAAATCACAACTCCGAACGGAGGACAAGTATAGATATAATGAAATCTCAATCACAGTCTAAGCACGATTGATAACACAGAAGTTATAACTAAGACTAAATAACAACAACCAACTACTAAATAATAATAATCTCAAAACAAACAATATCTCAACTTATTACAATTCAAGTTCTAAAACATGAAATCGAAACCAAGTCAACTAGCTAATCTCCCGATCACTCCTGAGTGTCGGGGCCAAAGGTAGCTAAGCCACCTCCTGGTCCATAGTAAGTAAGACAAGTGTCCTCGGGGCAAGCATCTGTAATATTTTCAATAGGTCCAGTCAGGACAGGAACGAGTAAAACTCATCAAGAAATTCCAAATAAATGACAGAGAACTATAAACATTTATAGACAGTTGTATTGATGAACATGGCAGTTTATATGAGTAATGATGTAGAAAAATAGTTAAGGTACAAGGAAAGTAAGTAACTAAACCAGAAGAGAAACATGGCAATAAAGACTGTAAAATATAATCTAGCTGAACTAGAGTAACATGATATAAGTCCAGACAGTATAATAAGAGTTAAGTGTAATCCCAATGTGAGTCCAGACAATGTAAATCTAATACCGGATGATTCCAGTACAAGATGAGTCCAGTATAAGTTGAGTCCAGTCAGTGATCAAAGATTCCAGGGTGAGTCCAGACTATACTCTAACAGTGTGTTTTAAAATATCGGGATCGACATGTGAACGGCTGTAGGTAATACGGCACACCACACACTCGGCCAAGTGTAGGATTGCTATCATCCAGTATAATTCTAAGGACAGTATTTGGAAATGTTCACATGTCTACTCCAATATTTTCTCGCCCAACAAGTACAAGTGAATCCATAACCCGACACGAAAATAAGTACAAGTCCAGCCAGAACATGAATGATACCAGTAAGTGATTCCAGGGTGATTCCAGTAGGTGATTCCAGTAGTGGTTCCAGAAATAGAGGCCAGACATGAATAAATGAGTGTCACATGAAATGGATCCAGTAATATCAAATTGTGTTTGTAACAGAGAATTAAATAGAACAAACTACAACTGAAGTACAGTAATCGACAAGTAAATGGAAGAACTTTCAGAAAATGTACTCGCCTGGTATCCTGAATATCCGAAGAGAATATACTGTCCGAGGAGTGGTGTCTGTCTCCTATAGAATAGTACAATTCACTAAAAGTCTAAAATAGTAAAACAGACTGCTACAATGCATCTACATGATGTTCGGGGTCAATCTAGGCTAAATTCAACCCTTGGTCAACTCTAGTCAACTATACTAGTCAAACTAGGTCAACTAGGTCACGCCTAACCCAAACAAGTCTCATTAAGCCTAACCAGCCTATTCTAGCAAGCACACATCAAAACTAGGCTATACAAGCCAGCAACACACATTCACTGGGCATTCATGCCATACACATAGGCTATATACCATATATATGGCATATACCATATATATGGCCTATAGGCCATATGGACTATATCACATATTCCCACACAATATACATATACACTAATTTAATATAATTTATCATACACATATATGTATACATACCATATTATTGCATCTACTACAAGAAAAAACCCTTTTTACAACGTTGAAACAACGTTATAAAAGATCTTTTACAACGTTTAATAGAAGGTTGTTATATCCAGGGTTGTAAAAGGGGGATATCTTCCACAATATTTGTTTGAACATTGTAAAACCGTTGTAGAAGTTCTTCCCACAACAATTTACAAACATCGTTGAAATTTATAAAATTTGACAAAAACCTTTATACGACATTTTGCAGGTATTGTAAAAAATAATTTGTAAAACATATTACAAGTGTTGTAAATATAATTTCAACAACATTTTGGAACTGTTGTAAAAATAATATCTACGACGTTCAATAAACATTCTACATAGTTTTTGTACAACAGTGTACAAACATTGTTAAAAAATTTATACAACTTTTAACAAATGTTGTATATGTTATTAAATGATGTTTGCCAAATGTTGTAATAAAAATTTGTACATTGTAATTATAATGTCAACAATGATTTAAAAATATTGTAAATATTTTTTACAATGTTTAGAAAAGTTGTTATAATATTATCTTACAACAGTTTTGAAACGTTGTTGATTATGTTTCCATTTAAAAAAAATTATAAATAAAAATATATTGATTGCAATTATTACAAATACAAATACAAATACAAATACATTATTCTAATGTCTGCTCTCGTTGTTGTTGTTGCTGCTACTGTTGTTGCTACTATTATTGTTGTTTCTACCGCTCCTGTTGTTGCTACCATTGTTGCTGTCACTTTCTCAACAACTCTGCCATATTTTGTAATCCTCTCTTTCATGACCCCTCCCACCTCTAAAATTGCCACGAACTCTCACTTCAAATACATGCATTTAACACCGACCTTCACAGATGATGTGATAAATCGAAGCGACCTCATTCTTTTAGTTTTTTCTGAGGTCGAAACTGATCCTTCAACAGGCTTGGAATTGCTTCTGGATCGAAAAATATATGTTTGATTAAATATATTATACAAAAATTAAAATAGCAAAAATTAAAGAGACATCATGCATATTGTTTTTTCTAGTAAACATGGATAAACAAACTGGAACTTACATCAAGGAAGACGATGTTCCTGTTGGCATATCTATCACAATGATCAATACCTCAAACCTCTGAGGAAACTGGCCAAATAAGCAACATCCATTATATATTACTAAGCATAAAATTACATTCATATTTAAACATTACAAAGTGAAATTCAATTAAAATGGATATCAAGGCTGCAAAAGGAAACTAACCACCTTGAGGTGCAAAGGGAACTAACCATCTAGAACTAAATTTAGGAAGAAACTTCTTTTCACATTCCATAAAGTTCTATCCATATATCTTTATCCAATACTTCATATTGATTTAGCTAACACAAATTTTCCTTTAACAGTTTCAAATGTTTGAAACTCCAAGATTTCCATATCAGAGCATTTGTAAAAAAAAGTTCCATATCACAGCATCTGTAAAAAAAAAAAATTCCATAATGAATGAAACAAATGATTTGCAAATATTGTATCAAATGAGAGAATAAACAAATGAAAAGTAACTTTTCAAAAGCTACTACATTTATATCAACTAGTAGAAGCAGCAGCTCACTCACCTATAATTCTTCAGTCAGGTCCTACTTCTCTCCAATTAACTTCTTTGTCATGATGGTGATAGAGTTGTATAGGTCAACCTTTTCTGATTCATTAATTTTGTCAAAAAAATGTAATAGAAAATCAATGATCCTGTATATATATACATCAAAAGCCAAGTCAAGAAAACCATATGTCAGTTTTCGTGCCAAACATAAGAAGTAAAACTTGCTTTTTATTGTGGATTTGTTACTAAGATTATTTAAGAATAGGTGTGGAGCTCGTATTGTGTCCATATCCTTACCCATGTGTCCATATTCGTGTTAATAAATTGCCAGTTCTCATGTTTTACGCTAAAAAGTATATATCAGATAAAGATTGAAGATTCATCCAGAGAAATACAATCTTTTCCTAAACTAAGCAATGACTACATATAGTAAGATTCCTAATAATTGACATAAGGATTACCTACTTTCCGGTGTATAACAAGAAACATAAAAAAAATCTGCAATCATATATACCAATAGAACAATTGATGGACATCCAAATCTTTCTTGGAGTTTTCGTCCATGATATACCAACTGACAACATTCTCCTTGGCTAGAACAAAGAAAAGTTTATTCTGAACTAATAGAAAATAATTGTAGGCTTGTAGCAGGTTCTAATAGAAGGAAAAAAATACTTTAGCATTGTAATAAGGAAGTACCATTAATTCATCCCCACGATCGTGTTCTCCTTCAAGTATATTTGTGGTGAAGAGAGTTTCTCCATACGAGAATGCTCTAGGAGAGTTTTCAGAGATGAAAACATCAACTGTATAACCAGATGAAACTGTATATGTATCACAACGATATACTGCCTTCACATTCCCAATATATGGATGATAATAAGTTGTTTAATAATTATGAGTCATTGCTGAAACTTAAAGCACAGATATACTCCTGAAAAAAAATGAAGACTTCACCTTCCCGGATAACATATCGAGAGATATGACATGCCTAAAAGTGTCATAGGCAAAGTTGACGGTTGCATACTCCTCTTGTATGGGCGATGGCAAATATCATCTTTACGAGCTGGAGACTGGTTTTGAGAATACATTTTGTTTATAGTCTACTCCATCTTTATAAGAAGCGAGGCAGATACAACATTTCTGAAAAATAATGAAATTAACAGATGCCAAGCCAAAATCCCGTTGCTCAAATATGAGAGGAAAAATTCCAACCATAAACATTCCCACAGAGCAAGCAGTTCAATATTAGATTATTTCGGAAAGATTTGCACCCAGTGATCCAACCTCTGTAAGTGGCAGCATGCATGGCAGGGCTATAAAACTCTAAAAAATGTCACGACTCGTAACCGCTATTATTAGATTCTTAGTTTGTATATCAATATCGATCACTAACCAAAACAGCTATAGGTTCGGGCATAGGGCCTGTGTATCAGGTTGTCTTGGTCCTCTTGGGAAAAGATACAGGGTTGACACATTTTAATAACATGCAAAATTAAGAACACGGATAAATACTTACTTCATGCAGTAGCAATATTTAACAAGAGATTTATGACACTTTAATGTTGGGAAGGAGAATGTCCTTCATAGAACATAGCAAAGAAGATGATTCATGTAGCTAGCTCTAAAATTTTGGGATAAATTTGTTGTTGTTGTTGTATACAATGCTCAAGTATTGAAGATATGACCTTCATTTACTCTAAATTTACTTATTGATGTAGAAGTTAAACTAAAACTCCATGGCATCAAGTCTATAGGAATCTTCAAGTTTCATCACAAATGGGCTTCTCATTTGCTCTAGGAGAAAGAAAATAGGAACTGACTGTGTCCTTGAAGATGTAATTATACAATGTGCAAGAATGTTGATAAATTTTATTTATATGTATATGCACATACTTTTATGTATGCATACATGGATACTATTCTAACAGCATGTCTAACGACTATATACCTTGCATGACTGGAGGTCCTCTAAGAAGCAATTCTCTAATTTTCTTTGGTGGGAGAGCTTTCCCGGTACGAACATCTACAATCTTGGCTTCGATGGTTGGGATCAACCTCCCATGGAAGGATGAAACCTTCCTTTAACCCCATCACAAAGTGTTACAGGTCCGCTTGTTTCGGTCAAGCCATAGCACTGCGACACATCCGATGAAATTGAATTAGGCATATATAATTATTCAAAAAGTTAAATCACCACACAATTGGAATATATACCATTATATAATGGACACAGTTAGTGTCTATAATCTTTCTTGAAAACAATATGAAGTAGAAAATTTCCTGTCACCGGTGCTTATTGTTGTAATTAGCACTTAAGTGGATTCAAGTTTCTTGAGCTAGCACTTCAAATTCTGAAAGGATATAGATTAAGTGGTTTGAAAGAAAAGAATTGCAGACTTATTACTCCTCTTTATCTTTCTAGCTTTTTTTCCTTCGCACATTTGAGTTGTGATGCTAACTTAAAGCAGAAACATAATGTGGGGCTGCATTGATGTAAATTAAGGGTCTACCAAAGTAAAACTCCCGGGACCATGTAAAAATATTCACTGATGCATTGATGCATTGCACATGTCCATGTTCCAGCTGCTGATTAACTTGTCTATTAATGTTGCTTTAAAATCCTCTTTTACATACATAGAGCAAACTTTGAAGCAAAAAGGAGGCTAATCTAGTTCTCTGGAGTGGAAGCCGGAAGGAATCTCAAGTGGAAGGAGCTCGATGGAGATCTCGTTGAGGGAGGATTTCGCATTACGATATTGAGTGTGTAATCATTGTAACGTTTCTCTCGTTGATTCAATAAATTTTTTTTTTTCTTGTCCCCTTTCCCTGTGGAATAGGTCAAGTTTGACTGAGCCACGTTAATATTACATGTTTGCATGTTATTGTTCGGTTAATTTATGTCTTGTTATTCGCATCATTGCAAGGTTATTTGTGTGTAAGCTTCCGTGTGTCGCACAACAAAACCCAGATACATATCAGGTTATTACGACATTAGGGTTTCATTTACTCCTGAATTTTTGACAAAATAACAAAATTGTGACCAAGTTCATAACTTTCAATAACCCAGATCATGATTCGTAACATCCTTGAAAAATTTAGCAATAATGAAATAAACTCTGACCAAAATTAATTGAACCCAGATCACAAATAACGGTTGCTAATAACTTTCAATTACTAGAAAAAATCATGGGCCATACTAAGATCCTAATTTCTCGACAATAACTAAATTCTGACCAATATCATGACCTTTCAATTAACCGTGTCACAACTTCTTGAGAAGAAGGGGGAAAAAGCAATCTTTAATCAAAATTACTCAAACCCGTATAAATAATCTCTTGAAAAAATAACCAAAGATCGAACGATACCTGGGTGAAGGCATCGGGATCGTGAGGGAACTCGTTGACGACGTCGAAAGTGTAGTATAATTGGGGGGCAGATTCGAGAGAGGAGGTCTTCTTCTGGTTGACGAAGAAGAGGGTCAGCATGCAGAAGGAGAAGAGGATTACAGGAGGAAAGGCTCTGTTTCTGAAGGAAAGCCTGAGCTTTGAGCTGGATTTGGGACGAGAGGAGGAAGAAGAAGAAGAAGCCATCGAGAAATCGGAGCTGTGACGCTTCAGCTTCTCCTTCTTCTTTGATGATCCGCGTCACCCTGTGCTCCTCCACCACCATCAGCATGTCCTCGAGGCTGTACTTCCTCAGCACCACCATCGTAGCCCTCGCTGCCACCACGCCGCATACGAACACCGAGAAGACATACCTCTTCTTTAATCTAAATTTTTTAGGGTAAAGAGCTCTTGGGGTTGGGGGTGTCTTCAATGGAAAAAGGAGGGATAAAACTGATTTTACAGTAGGAAACATGGGGGAATGTCATCGTGGAAAAAAAAAAACAGAAATTTTCGTACAACGGGATGAATTTAATACTATTTGTGGGAGAGGGGAGAAGTTTGCCAAAATTCTACTGAACGGGATATCGCGCCAACTAAGTTGGCGGTGGTGGCGACGTGGCGGTTTGGAGTGAGAGAGGAAGCAAAAGAGAAGGGAGAGAAGGAGAGACCGCCAACTGGGTTGGCGGTGGGGGTGGCGAGCCCGCCAGTTGCGGCTGAGGTGGCGAGCCCGCCAACCCACTTGGCGCGGCCGGTGCACGTGGGGAGGAGTGGTGGGGCCCCGGGAAAAAGTGCGGTGGGGGTGGCAGCCCGCCAACCCACTTGCTGCAGCAGATGGAGAAAGTAAGAGAGAGAAGGGAGAGAGGAGGGAAAAGTAAGAGAGAGAAGGGAGAGAGGAGGAAAAAGTAAGAGAGAGGAGGGGGAAAAGTAAGAGAGAGAGGGGGTTTGGCTAGGTTGGGAGGGAGAGGGAGGCTAGACTCAGATATGTGGGAGACCGTGTTGTTCGTAGTCTGTGCAAAATTTTGGAAACTGTGCAAAATTTTGGAGACTGTGTTGTTTCGTAGACTATGCACATTGTTGAAGACCGTTCCATTTCCATAATAAAATGCAAGTTTCTTCTTCCTTCTCCTCACTTCACTCCAGCAAGCACATCAGAACTCTTCTCTCCCAAATATTTCTCCTCCTCTGTGTAACCAACCTTCTTTTTGCAAGTAGGACCACATTTTCTTTGTGTAAGCAAATAGCTTCTCCTCTTAGTTCTTCTTAATATTTTGTTACAAATATATTTGATATATTTGTAGATTTTTTATAATTTTTTCAGATGGCTAATCAAAACGACGGACGCATCCCGGGGGGACCAACGACTGACAAAATCAGACAGGAACGGGTAAATCACATATCCACACAAATATTTGATGGAAAGGTAAATATTTAATTAAAAGATATATTTGAAAATGTATGACTTGCTAGTAAGTAATATTTCACATAAACGTAATTGTAACATAATTTAAATATTTTATTTGTAGTTATATGATCATAGTCTTAAATTACGAATGCGGGAACATGAAAATTGGCGGACTGAGAGAAACTATAGCACATGGGAGTTAAGCAGCACACAGAAGGCTTTGGTGCGCTCATTTGGGTTCCATTATTTAGATGGGATTAAATTTTTAATACATGATGTGCATCTAATTTTAAGTCTTGTTGAGCGATGGTGGCCTGAACGAAACACATTTCAACTACCTGTCGGCGAGATGACTATCACGTTATGGGATGTGGCAAATATATTAGGGTTACCTATTACAGGGGACCCTATATATTTTGATCCGCAACAGACTCCAGCTAGTCTAATCCGACGTTATTTAGGTATTATGCCTCCATCTGATATGGAAAATGCCAGTTATATGAAGATAACATGGTTGCGCAGTAACTTTATGGATCTAGATCGCACAATTGACGGCGAGGTAGATGTAGATGAATCGCGGGTATGTATTTTAAAGTAAAATTAATTCTTGATTTAATTTATTTTAATATTAATATTGATAAAAAATAAAATATTTACAGGTGATTAGTTGCACTAGAGCATATTTGCTCTGTTTATGTGGTGCAATTCTGTTTCCAGATGCATCGGGAAATCAAATAAATGTGCGACTTCTTCAATTTATGGATAATTTGAAGGAACCCACTCGACATGCCTGGGGTGCTGCCACTTTAGCACATTTATACGGATGTTTGACGGATTATGTGTTTTCAAAACCTAATACCAATATTTGTGGATGTATGTCACTGCTTCAGGTAAACATTAAGTCCTTGAATGTAGATTAATTAGAGCTTTGGTATCATACTATACATTTGTGGCTGCTTTTTGAATCACAGGTTTGGTCGTACGAGCATTTCTATATTGGTAGACCCGTCACTAGCATTATTAGTGATGTTGGAGTCTATCCAGTTGCTTTACGATGGACCATAGATGTAGTGGATCAACAACATTGTCAGTATAAGGTTGTATCACTATATCGTTCTTAATTTGACATACTAGAACATAATGAGGTAATTAATTACTTACATGTTTAATTCATTTAACTTATACCATTACTAGACCTTTTGATAGATTGTCATTAAATAGGTTGTATGGATTCCCTACACATTTGGAGATGATGATCCAGACTTGAAGGCTTTGGCGTATGATCTTAGTTTGCATAGATCATATATTATATACGACCGGTATACCATGTACCATCCGGCTGACCGTGTTCTCCGTCAACTTGGGAGGAGACAAACAATTCCTGATGATCCATCTTATATGAGTTACGGTACAGGCAATGCAATTAGTAGAATCTATGGTGTAATTGCATGTTGGAATAGTCGGGAGGAGAATTATAGTGTGAGAAATATGCCCCTAATGGCATCTACGGATGATTGTAAGTTCTAACGTACTACGTGGTTGTCAAATTACATATTCATATAAATTGTTCGCTAACATTAATTTCATTTATTTACAGATGCTGGTACTGTTGCTTATAGGCAATGGTGGGGATGCCCTCGTGTAAGCAACAGACATTACGCTTTTGAGGAACAAAGGTTCAAATGTAGAGCCATAGATGATGCTAGTTTGCGTGCTTTTGTCGATGGCGTATCTGATTTGGTATGACTTCGTTACATGTTTAAAATTACATATTTATATTATTTTGGTATGTGGTCTGACAATTTGTAAATTTCATAATTCAGAGTGGTAAGTACGAACAATATTTTCACGAACGCCAGAGATACCCGGAGCAGCATGGCCTAGTGCTTATGCAGGAACTTGTTAGTCGTGTGCATCGTTTGGGTCTTGGACGGGAACCAGAAATGCCTCCATTACATACACATCTTCCACCCGATTATCCGACCGGCACCGTTAGGCGGAGGCATTCCCGTCGTCATAGGAGGCATGGTGGAGAGGCTGTTGGTGGAGAGCCTGTTGCTGGAGAGGCTGTTGGTGGAGAGCCTGTTGCTGGAGAGGCAAGTGACCAGTACGCGGGGGGGGAGCAGTTTTCATCAGTACGCCGGAGGGAGCAGTTTTCACCCGTACGCTGGAGGGAGCAGTTTTCACCCGTACGCTGGAGGGAGCAGTTTTCACCCGTACGCTGGAGATAGCAGTACTCAGCAGTACGCTGGAGATAGCAGTACTTAGCAGTACGCTGGAGGGAGCAGTACTCACCAGTACGCTGGAGATAGCAGTTTTCACCAGCAATACTCACCAGCACCAGCATATGTCTACCCAGACATGGATTTTTTTTACACAAATTTATTCCACCCCATCACCCCTACACAAATTTTTTTACACAATTGTTAAGATGTATATATTTTTATAGAAAAAAACGGGTAACGTAACTAATACCGCCATCCTACTTGGCGGTGAAGTTAACGTTGCAAAGTTAACGTTGCTCTGACAAATCTCCCTCCCTCCTCTTCACAAATTCTCACTCCAGAATCTCTGACAAATTCTCACTCTCTTTATAGCCTCTCTCTAGCCTCTCCTCTCTCTCTCTCTCTCTCCCCCCCCTCTCTCTCTCTCCCCTCTCTCACGAAATCCAAACAACCCCCCCCCCTCTCTCCTTCCACTCACTGTCACCCCCCCTCTCTCTTACTTTTCTTCTCTCTCCTTCCACTCACTATCAGCCCCCCCTCTCTATTACTTTTCCCCCTCCTCTCTATTCTCTCTTTTACTTTTCTCCACAGTCTGCTGCAGCAGGGTGGGCGGGCCCCCACCACTCCTCTCGATCGCGCCAAGTGGGTTGGCGAGCTCGCCACCCCCACCGCCAACCCAGTTGGCGGTCTCGCCACCTCACCCCCCGCTTTTCCCCCTCCTCTCTCCCTTCTCTCTCTCTTACGGTGGCGGGCCCCCACCACTCCTCTCCACGTGGCCGGCCGCGCCAAGTCGGTTGGCGGGCTCGCCAGCCCCACCGCCAACCCAGTTGGCGGTCTCTCCTTCTCTCCCTTCTCTTTTGCTTCCTCTCTCACTCCAAACCGCCACGTCGCCACCCCCGCCAACTTAGTTGGCGCGATATCCCGTTCAGTAGAATTTTGGCAAACTTCTCCCCTCTCCCATAAATAGTATTAAATTCATCCCGTTGTACGAAAATTTCTGAAAAAAAAAGCAGGGGGGGGGGGAGGCTAGGTAAATTTTCGGTGGAAAAAATGAAAAAATTGTAATTAGGTTTCCATGTATAATATGGTTTATGTTCCAGTTTTGACTTGGTCATGAATTTTGGTTTATATTCAAACAAGGAAATCTCAATAACACTCATCCGGATTGTGGGTTATTAATCTTAGGGGTGAGTATTCGGTTAAATCGGTTTCGATCGAACCGAATTTTTCAAAACTGAGTAAACCGATTTCCAAATAAATCAAACCGAAATCGAACCGAATTTAGGAAAGACCAATTTAAACCGAACCGAAAAAATCGGTTCGGTTAATCGATTTAATCGGTCTTAACAGACAAAATTCAATGACAAAAGCAAAATAATAGAGTAGAATCAATCAGTCGGATTCTTTGGTGGAATAAAATAATTCACAATCAATTCGGATACAAGATCAAGAAACTGACCAAATTTTTTTTTTTTTCCAAAAGAGGAATATATTTATGAAATCCTACAAAAATAAAAACTTGTTTTTTTAAGGATGGGGAACTCACTCACCTATCCTAAGGTTCTCGATTAGATCGATTGAAGAATGATAAGAAGAAAAAGAGAGAATATCTAGTGAGCTACCGATCGGGACATTGAAATGCCATGAGTTTTCATCAATAAAAACCCTCTCCTTTTTTAGTTGTGAAGAGAAGAGTTTTAGAGAGAAATAATTACTAGAGGTTTTAGAGAGAGAGAGACAGAGGTGGGAAGAAATAACAGCAGAGAGGGAGGCGTGTATGTGTTGAAAAAAGCAGGTATGAAAGAGTAAAAAACTATATATATAGTATGGAAGAGTAAAAAGCTTTATGTACTATATTAGGGTTAAAAATGTGACACTGACAGAGAAGTGCATCCAAGTTATCCACTTGTCCACATTTTACCAAAGGAAAATGGTTGGCTGCTAGCTCTTATTACAATGGTTGGCAATTGAGAAAATGAATCACGAGTAAATAGATGAGTTTTTTGAACCGACCTGCTCAATTGTTATTCGGTTTTCGGTTTTGGACCGAAACCGAAATCCAAAACCGAAACCGAATAATTTTTTTAGTATTTTCAAAACCGAAACCGAACCGATTTTTTTAAAAACCGAACTGATTCTCTTATTCGGTTCGGTTCGATTTTCGATCCAAAACCGAATAATGCTCACCCCTAATTAAGCTGCTCCTCTTTCCAAGAAAAGTTTTAAAGTCCACAACCCAATGGTCAATATAACTCATATTTTATACATATTATAGCTGGAGTAAAAAAAAGATATTGCAAATGTATCTAGCTAATAATGGTTTTATACAATATTTTTAAAAATTGGATTGGAGGATTTGATATCGATCTACTATTATTTCAAAATTTCAATCAGTTATGTCATACTGGCCTTTGTTAAACGCTTTTGTCAGGAAAGCATTTATGAGGGAGAGACCTTAGGAAAGTGCATCTTCATTATTGTTTAATGGGTTAGATCATTTGGGAAAGACAAACAAAAAAATGGAACCAAAATATTTGAGGGTAACTAAGTAATTAAACAATCTAATTATAGTGTTAATGTGTGCATTTAGTGCTTTCTATCTGGATATATTCTATCCAAAAATGATCTTCTTTTTTGGTATATACTCAAATCATGTTACATCTTTGGACACGGTGAATATTTGGTATACTCAATAATTTAAATAAATATCAAAAAATTTATCTGACAAATCCAGTCTAGAATTTTCATTGTCTATTTTTTTTGGTACACTCAATAATACTACTTTAAAACGGCTCAAAAATAGGCAGTAATATATTATCAATAATTAATATATACAAATTAAAAAATAAATTACCGTATATGTTATCTTCTCTCTTAGTCGATGAAAAAATTAAAAATTAAGTTGTACATAAAATAAATTCAAAAATATATAAATTTTAAGTTATATTTAAACTAATTACATGATATTATCTAATTAAATACATAACAAAGATTCATATATATGTATATATATATATATATATATATATATATATATATATATATATATATATATATATATATATATATATATATATATATATATATATATATATATATAATATTCTAAAAAATATATATATATATATATATATAATATTCTAATGTAATTTAAATCTCTATCTATTTACAAAATTAAAAAAATTCATGATAATATTCAGTCGATTCACTCGTAAGATCTTAATAGGGACTCAAAAACAAAATTGAGCAAACTGGTAGGACTGAAATATCTAATCCTTGTATACACTTTATCAATATAGTGGTTTCTTTTTTTAGATTACATACTTCATTCTTAAGCCGATCCACTTGGTCGAAGGGTCTTATATCTTTGGCATATAAAAAGTTAACCTTGTGATTTAAGGTTATGAAGAAGTCCTACAAAAGTTCTCCTATGTAGAATGACCTACTTGTTCCAAATGTTCCCCTAGTAATTAGTTTAGACACGTCGAGCATTACACGAGTTAAATGTTCTTTAACAAACCTATCCTAAAAAAGATGAAAAATCTTTATATGGGTTAATTTGGAATTAAATGATTCTCTAATGTACTTCAAGTTTTAGGGGAATCGACACTGCTTTCGCTACCAAATTCCTCTAAAAGGTTGGTCCCCATGCTTTTAGAAGAGCAATTAGCTCCTTTAGTACTTATTATACTAAGAAAAAAGTTGAGGATATCAATTAAGGACATCGGTGTTTGAGAAAGATCGAAAGACATTCATGAGATGCTACCAAGTGAGGTATCGACCTAATAATGCCAACATTTCAAATAATATCATCCTATAAATATTTTAAATATAAATTTACAATATTGTCTAAATATTGTTAAATACACATCTCTTACAACATTTTATAAAGTTTGTTAAATATAACTCTTTTACAATGTTTCTTAATCATTGTAAAATGATATAACATACACAACATTTATATAAAGTAGTAAAATCAAATTAGTTTTACAACATCAAACAAATATTGTAAAATATAAAAACATTGCAACATTTGATAAATGTTGTTGAACATGACATTTTTATAATATTTTAAATACATTGTCAAAATAAATAACTTTGACAACTTTAAATAAACGTTGCCAAAATTAATAAATATTACAATGTTAGTAAAATGTTGTTGAAGAAGGTAATACACAACTTTTGTGAATGACCATTGTAGAAGTCTTAACGTTTGAATATAAATGTTGTTTGCACATGTACTTTACAACATTTTTACCATAAAGGTTGTAGAAGATCCCCCTTTTTAACAACGTTTTTAGAAAGTGTTGTTGATGAAACGTTGTAAAAGGGGTTTTTTCTTGTAGTATAAAGAGGGGGATACATGGCATGTGTGTATGTGTGTTACAACTAACATGTGTGTGTGTATTATCACAATAGGAAACAGTGTTGTGGATATTGTGAACTAGGTTAGTGTGTGTGGCAATATGTGACAGTGTGTTTAGGTGGGGAAAAGTGTAAATGAATGTGATACAATAGCTATAGTTAATAGGTGCAGGAATTTGTGAAGTGTGTGGATAGGGTGTAGTGAAAAGGAAACCTGTAGGGTGTTAGTGTCACCTTTATTTTCTGTATACGTATTTCTAGTACACGTGTACGGGATCCTGTCCAGTATTTTTATTTGTCTTGCTAGCTGATTTTGATTTGATCTTGTTTAGGTTCATCATGGTTTAACTTGGTTCATTATTGGTTTGGCTTGGTTTATTTTTGGTTCAACATGTTAACCCCCTACCTACCACCATCCCCATTTATAAACCCTACCTACTTTTCTCTCTCTTCATTACTCTTCATTTATTTCTTCTTCCTCCATTAACTTCTCCACCTACCAAGAGAGGTTTAGGCAAGTGCAACTTGCTTCATGGAGGAACTCTATTTTTATTGTTTCATTGTCTTCCTCACGAGATTCTAAGATACTTTAGTACTTAGCATTTTCCATTTCCATGGTTTATTTCTTGTAGATCTAGGCTTGTTGCATTTTCAGATTTCTTGGGTTTTGATCTATCAAATTTTGCTATCTCCAAGTTCTGATGGTTCCATGTTGTAGAGAAGTTCATTCTACCCTACTTTGACCTATGGAAGTCCAGGTTTGGGCTTGGATTGAAGGTTGGGAAGTCTGGCAACCCCTAACTTCCCAGGTTCTTCTTCTCGAAAAAGTTAGAGAAGAAGAACAGTGCATGCCGCATGGCCTTTTCATGCGACAAGGTCCCTGCGGCTCCTCTTTGGCCGCATAGGCACTCCATTCTTCATGCGGTCCCCCCTCCTCGCCGTATTATTCCTTTGGTCGCGTGCCGTGTGGTAGCATGTCGCATAGGCCTTTGCCGCGTGGCTGTTAGCCGCATGACTTTGGTTGACTTTAGCCGCATGGCTTTGGTTAACCCATTGTCGCGTGGCTGCGTGCCGCATGGCTACCCCTAGCCCATGTTTTCCTTTACCACATGGCCCCCTGTTTTCCCTTGCCGCATGGCCCCTTGTTTTCCCTTGCCGCATGGCCCCCTGTTCCCCCTTGCCACATGGCTCTTGGCAGCCTTGCCGCATGGCCCCCTGTTCCCCCTTGTCGTATGGCTCTTGGCAGCCTTGCCGCATGGCCCCTGTTTACCCTTGCCGTATGGCCCCCTGTTTCCCCTTGCCGTATGGCCCTTGTCCCCTAGCCGCATGCTGCATGGCCGTTTGGCCCTTGCCACATGGCGATCCTTGGCCGCATAGGCCATGGCCCTTGGCTCCCTGGCCGCATGGCTCTTTCCACAGCCTTTGCACCCTTTTACTATTTTGGTTGTTACATTTATACTTGCGTCTCATGACCCTCTGTGTAACTTGGGTCCTTGATGGAAATGCTTGTACCATGTTAATTCTGAACATGTCCCATAAACACGATAGGTTAATGTGACTCATATGATAGTGGCCCGTCGTGGCGCACTCACGACAAGAATGATTGATTAGTAGCATGACCCGATAATGGCCTGTTAAGGAGCACTCTTAATAAGCAACTTGACATGATAACTCTTAGATAGTGACTCGTCGTGGTGCACTCTTGACAAGCAAACTTGACATGATAATTCTTGATGGTGGTCCGTCGTGACGCACTCTTGACATAATAAGTAATCTTGACGGTGGCCCGTCGTGGCACACTCTTGACATAATAAGTAATCTTGACGGTGGCCCGTCGTGGCACACTCTTGACAAGTAATCTTGATAAGTAAGTCTAACATGTAATCTTGAATGCTGCTGCGACGGCTATCTCGACTTGCTAATAATTCTCGTCATGACACCATGGGTGATTGTATTGATTGTGCTTGTATAAGCTACCAGTCTTGTCTTGCATCATGTCTAGGACTTGTATCCCTGGTTACCACAGTCAGGGATTCATACTGAATCCGACTAGTTTGATGACTAGATTGATCAAGTAGTTCATATAGAGAGAGATTTCGGCTACAAGCAATCCCGTTATCTGGGCGTCTTCATGATGGACTTGTAGCCTGCCGACGAGTAGGACACATTTCCAGCTCACTGTTATGTGGGACACTACATAAAACGATTAATATGCACACTTTCATGTGTTGTATCCAAGTCACCTAACAAGTCAAGATAACTCTTAACATGAACCTTGCGCCTGGATAACCTGGATGGTCTGCAGGGCTTGTAGCCGTAGGAATATCTCATTGCATCCTGCTAGTAACTAGGCTTGTGATAACCCTAGCTAGTTAAGTATCAAGTCGTACTCTTTGCTTGGCCGTGAATGTTGGATGGAGTCCCATCTTGTCTAGTCTTGCCTTGATCCAGTATATGGCTACCTCAGGACATGCTTGTGTATGCTTTACTTTATCGATAATTGGTTAGAGACTAAGTTCTGTTCAGGTGAAGGGTTACAACCCTGGTCCTGTTTTCGTTTACGGGTCGTAACTTGGTTACCGGAATAGTCCTTTAGTTATCTTATCGTTTATCACCCTGTTTTCTCTAACTCATGTCTTTTATCATCAATTATATTTTCATGTGCTAATGTGCTAGTTTTAGTTCTTAAGTGAAGCCTCCCTTGTGGCACTTGCTCTTTCTGGGGTCTGACCCAGCTGGTTTTGTATGGCCAGATTTCGGAGCAGCTTTCGAAAATCTTCCAGTCTTCCTGCCAGATGGTGACCACTAGAAGAAACCCTGGCAACGAATGGATTTTATTTTGCTCTCCCACTCTATTGTAAAATTATTCTTTTGAGGCATTTAGCCGTCGAACAAGTGTTAGCTCGTGTTGAATTTACATTCCTGTCTGCCTAAAGGCTGTAACATGATTGACAAATCCTAGGGTTGATCATGTATGACTTAAACTCTTGCTAGTCTTCGCATTTTGTATGACTAGCTTTATGATCATCTGAATATGTAATGTATGGGACGTCTTACTTTGTATGTCTGTTGATCTACAATCTTGTTACATTTACTTGTTTGCTTGAGATTGAGACACTAGGCTTGTTCTTAACCTTAAGAGACTGATGGCTTTTAGTAAACCCTCATGCATCTAGACAGCCGTGACCGTATTACGAGGTGGAATTCACTTCAATGTACGTAGCTGGCTGTGTCTGTACTTCGCTCTCCAGTATTCTGGTTCTGGGACGTGATACGGTTTAAGTGGTGGCCCATACAGGTCTTGAAAATCAAGATGCGTGAGGGTTTTACCGGATAGATGTCTCAATCAGCACTCGCCCTTGATCTCTACTCGTGTCTTCTAATCTTCCTGAAATCTTGATCTGATCACATGCTTATATCCTTGATCTATCATGGTCCTTCCTTATTGTTTCCTATGTCATTTCTTCAGCGACATTGTTCCCGATCCTACCAATCGGTAAGATGGAGCACCTCCCGTGGACCAGCAGCAACCTGGAGATCAGACCCAGCACTCAGGGGTAGCCTCCAGAGTCATGCCTACTGGGGGTCAAGAGCCACCAGTTCAGCCAGTCCAGCCTGCAGAGCCTGATAATAGCACCTTGGTGGGTCTCATCAGGACATTGCTTGCATTTCAAGATCGTCGGGGCGATGCCCTATACCAGGCAGTACAAGATGCCATGGGCCGTATTGGTTATCAAGGGAACAGTACGGCTAGCAGTTTCAAGCATCTGAACCCTCCTTTCTTTGACGGTAGTGAGGACGCTATTGCAGCTGATGCATGCCTCCAGGACATCGAAATTATCTTGGATGCAGCCAAGACTCTAGAAGGAGAGAAGGCAGCTGTAGTGCGCCTGCAGTTATTGGACCTAGCCCGCACCTGGTGGGCGATGATAGCAGTTGGGTTGTCGACGCCTGTTCTATAGGCCGTATTCAAGGACAAGTTTCAGATCAAGTACTTCGATGTTGTAGCTCGGAACGACCTACGAGATTCACCAATCTCAGGCAGATGAGCAGGACAGTTGATGGATATGCGGCCAAGTTTTTGAGACTGAGTCGGTTTGCTCCTACCTTGGTCGCAACCGAGTTCGATCGAGCGTAGCGGTTCCAGCAGGGACTCCACCTAGAGATCATTCTAGCAGTGGAGCAGTTTAATCATCGGACTTTTGATGCCGTCTTGCGAGCAGCGAAGAGGCATGAGTATCCCTCGCAGAGGATAATGGACAGAACTGGAGGGCAAAAGCGGTCCCATGGTCAGATGACCTAGTCTTCAGCCCCAGCCCCGGCAGCTAGGGCCTTGACCATCGGAGCTCCGAGGAGGGCAGCATCAGTTACGTCGGTTCAGCACTCGACTCCGACATACCCTCAGCGGCATAAGCGGAGGCAGTCTTCCACAATGGGCTGCACTCATTGTGGGAAGCCAGGGCATGTAGTATCAGAATATCGCCGAGCACAAGGATTGTGTTTGGCTTGTGGGGCATCAGATCACATGATAGGGTCCTGCCCGCAGAGAGCCGGTTCATCCTCATTGGCCCAGACTAGTCCCTCGGTGAGGGGACTAGCACCAGTGCAGCAGCAGCAGCAGTAGCAGTACCAGCCTCTGAGGCCATTGCCGCCTCAGGCTCAGGCATTCCAGCAGCAGAGACTGCAGCAGTATGCCCAGGCCCAAGCTTAGATTCAGAACCACCAGAGAGGTTTCCAGCACCCAGAGGGCAAGGTCAGGTGATGGCTTTGACCGTAGAAGAGGAGTTTGCATTAGGTGAGGTGGTGGCAGGTACCATTATCATCAACTCTTTTCCTGCATCAGTATTATTTGATTCGGGTGCATCGCATTCATTTATGTCTGTACAATTTGCGACACGGATAGGGCTGGAGCCCAAGTCATTATCAGTAAGGCTCAATATACTTACTGGTAATGGTCTTGTGGGAGTAGATATAGTATTTTTCTCGTGTCGAATCGTAGTTAGCGGTAGAGAGTTTCCCGCTAGGGTGATAGAGTTCCCGATGGCCGATTATGATATGGTCCTAGGGATAGATTGGTTGAGGGACCAGTATGCTAGAATAGATTGCCATCTCGGCAAGATTATTTTTAGTATTCCTGGTGAGCCAGAGTTTTTATTTTTTTCGAGGCGGAGTAGAACCTTCTTTCTCAGCGTTACGGATGGCAGTAGCAGTGGCAGTTCAGTTTCCCAGAGTAGTGGAAGAGTTTCATAATGTATTTCTCGAAGAGCTTTCAGGCATGCCCCAGAGAGAGAGATCGAGTTCACCATTGATTTGATTTCCGGATCAGCACCAGTGTTAGAGAGAGTCTATAGGATGGCGCCTTCAGAGTTGGATATCTTATACAAGATGATTGAAGAACTTAGGACCAAGGGATTCATTCGTGCTAGTGGATCACCTTGGGAAGGCCCGATGCTTCTTGTAAAAAAAAGGATGGTGCGTCAAGATTATGTGTTGATTATCGTACCTTGAACTCTGTAACAATCAAGAACAGATACCCTCTACCAAGGATAGATGACTTATTTGATCAGCTCAAGGGAGCGGCAGTATTCTCGAAGATTGACTTGCGGTCAGGGTACCATCAGATCAGAGTCAGAGAGCAGGACATCCCGAAGACAGCATTCAGATCGAGGTATGGACATTGGGAGTTCCTTGTTATACCATTTGGAGTGACCAATACGCCAGCCGTATTCATGGACCTCATGAATTGTATCTTCATGCCCTATTTGGACCAGTTCGTGATAGTGTTTATAGATGACATCTTAGTCTATTACAAGAGTGAGGCGGAGCATGAGCAGCATCTCCGTGTGGTTCTTCAGATTCTTAAGGAGCACCAGTTGTACGCGAAGTTCAGTAAGTACGAGTTTTGGTTGGATCGTATCTCGTACTTAGGTCACATCATCACCAGAGGTGGAGTGGAAGTGGATCCCCAGAAGATCGTGGCCATAGAGACATAACCAGTACCTAGTACAGTCGCAGAAGTTCAAAGTTTCCTTGGATTGGCCGGCTATTATCGGCGGTTTGTATCAGACTTTGCTCGGATTTCAGTGCCATTGACTCAGTTGACCCGTAAGGATGTGCAGTTTGCTTGGACAGCCAAGTGTCAGAGTTCATTCGAGAAGTTGAAGCAAAGATTGATGACGGCCCCCATTCTCACTCTTCCTGATGGGATAGGAGGATTTTCAGTTTATTACGACGCATCCGGTAAGGGATTAGGATGTGTCTTGATGCAGCATGGTAAGGTAGTCGCTTATGCGTCACGCTAGCTTCGTGACCATGAGAGGAATTATCCTACCCATGACTTGGAGTTAGCAGCAGTAGTTTTTGCATTGAAGTTATGGAGACATTACCTGTTTGGAGATCGGGTGGAGATTTTCACCGACCACAAGAGTCTTAAGTATGTGTCCACCCAGAAGGATCTTAACATGCGTCAGAGGAGATGGCTAGAGCTACTTGTGGATTATGACATCAACTTGCAGTATCATCCTGGAAAGGCCAACGTTGTTGCAGATACATTAAGCAGGAGAGCTGAAGTTTATTTTCTAACAGCACAGCCAGAGTTGTTAGCAGATCTTCAGAAGATGGGTATTAAAGTTGTTCTTCCTTCCAGTGTGGCATTGATGGCCAGTATGCAAGTTCAGTCCAGTATAGTGGAGAGGATCAAGTTAGCTCAGTCCGCAGATTCTAAGCTTCAGCGGCTTAGGGCAGAATGTGTAGCAGGGAGAAGACCAGAGTTATGTATTTATGAAGATGGTACACTCCGACATGGGAGGCATCTTTGTGTACCCAGTGGAGATATCAGACAGGAGATCATGGCAGAAGCTCACAGTTCTCAGTATTCAATTCACCCCGGCGGTACGAAGATGTATCGTAATATTCGGCAGTATTTTTGGTGGAATGGCATGAAGAGGAAGATAGTCCGATTTTTCTCTTGTTGTTTGGTTTGTCAGCAAGTTAAAGCCGAATATCAGAGACCAGCTGGACTTCTTCAACCTTTATCGATCCCAGAATGGAAATGGGAGCACATTACCATGAATTTTATGACTGGATTACCTAGATCGCCAACTGGAAGAGATACTATTTGGGTTATAGTTGACAGACTCACGAAGGTAGCTCGTTTTATCCCTTTCAGAATCGGTCAGTCGACGAACCATCTTGCAGAGGTGTACCTCAGGCAGATAGTCAGATTGCATGGAGTACCAGTCAGTATTGTGTCCGACAGGGATTTGAGATTCACCTCGCACTTTTGGCGGAGTCTTCAAAAAAGTTTGGGGACTCATCTCAAGTTCAGTTCAGCCTATCACCCGCAGACAGATGGTCAGTCAGAACGTACGATCCAGACTCTTGATGATATGTTGCGGTCGTGTACACTCGACTTCGGTGGTTCGTAGGAAGATCACCTGCATCTCATGGAGTTCTCCTATAACAACAGTTCCCAGGCCAGTATCCAAATGGCACCATTTGAGGCCTTGTACGGCAGGAAATACAGATCTCCTTTAGCTTGGGATGATATCGGTGAGAGAAAAATGCTTAGACCAGAGATGGTGACATGGACTATTGAGGTGGTCAGACAAGTCAGAAATCATCTTCGAGTTGCACAAGATCGCCAGCATCATTGGGCCAATTCTCATCGACGTCCCCTTGAGTTTTCTGTCGGCGACCATGTATTCCTTAGGATCTCGCCTACCCGTGGCTTCATTCGTTTCGACGCGCAGGAAAAGCTTAGTCCTAGGTATATAGGGCCATTCGAAAACTTGGAGCGAGTAGGTGATGTGTCCTATCGTCTCGCTCTTTCGCCGTCGCTACGTGAGGTGTATGATATCTTCCATGTGTCCCAATTGCGATGATACATCCCGAATCCGAGTCATATCCTTGATCATTCGGAATTGGTTGTTGGTACCAACCTTTCATATGAGGAGAGACCTGTATCCAAATTGGAACGAAGAGAGAAGATACTCAAGAACAAGACTATCAAGTTAGTCCGTGTTGCTTGGGATCATCACTCTTTGGGTGAGTCAATAAGGGAGCGTGAGGATGATATCCGATTGCGATATCCATACCTGTTTGACTCGTAAGGTATAATATCTTCTTATGCCTTATGCCTTCAACTTCTTTGCTTGCATGAATGATTGCTTGATTGATTGCTTAGTTATAACTTGCCTATGACTAGTATAGCTTGCTCGACATCTCTGGCCTCTTGATTAAATTCCGAAGACGGAATTCTTTTAATGTGGGTAGAGTTGTTACCTCTATTTTTTTATACGTATTTCTAGTATACGTGTACGGGATCCTGTCCAGTATTTTTTACTTCACTTGTCTTGCTAGCTGATTTTGATTTGATCTTGTTTAGGTTCATCATGGTTTAACTTGGTTCATTATTGGTTTGGCTTAGTTTTTTTTTGTTCAACATGTTAACCCCCTACCTACCACCATCCCCATTTATAAACCCCACCTACTTTTCTCTCTCTCTTCATTACTCTTCATTTATTTTTTTTTCCTCTATTAACTTCTCCACCTACCAAGAGAGGCTTAGGCAAGTGCAACTTGCCTCATGGAGAAACTCCATTTTTATTATTCCATTGTCTTTCTTAGAAGATTCTAAGACACTTTAGTACTTAGCATTTTTTATTTCTATGGTTTATTTCTTGTAGATCTAGGCTTGTTGCATTTTTGGATTTTTTGGGTTTTGATCTGTCAAACTTTGCTATTTTCAAGTTCTGATGGTTCCATGTTGTAGAGAAGTTTATTCTACCCTATTTTGACCTATGGAAGTCCAGATTTGGGCTGGGATTGAAGGTTGGGAAGTCTGGGAACCCCCAACTTCTCAGGTTCTTCTTCTCGGAAAAGTTGGAGAAGAAGAACAGTGCCTGCCGAATGGCCTTTTCATGCGGCAAGGTCCCAGCGGCTCCTCTTTGGCCGCATAGGCACTCCAGTCTTCATGCAGTCCCCCTTCTTGCCGTATTATTCCTTTGGTCGCTTGCCGCATGGTAGCATGCCGCATAGGCCTTTGTCGCGTGGCTGTTAGCCGTATGACTTTGGTTGACTTTAGCCGCATGGCTTTGGTTAACCCCTTGCCGCATGGCTGCATGCCGCATGGCTACCCCTAGCCCCTGTTTCCCCTTGCCGTATGGCCCCCTGTTTCCCCTTGCCGCATGGCCCCCTATTCCCCCTTGCCGCATGGCTCTTGGCAGCCTTGCAGCATGGCCCCCTGTTCCCCCTTGCCGCATGGCTCTTGGCAGCCTTGCCGCATGGCCCATGTTTTTCCTTACCGCATGGCCTCCTGTTTCCCCTTGTCGTATGGCCCCTGTCCCTCCTAACCGCATGCTGTATGGCCGTTTGGCCCTTGCTGCATGGCGATCCTTGGCCGCATAGGCCATGGCCCTTGGCTCCCGGGACGTAGGCTCTTCCCACAGCCTTTGTACCCTTTTACTATTTTGGTTGTTACATTTATGCTTGCGTATCATGAACCTCTGTGTAACTTGGGTCCTTGATGGAAATGCTTGTACCATGTTAATTCTGAATATGTCCCATAAACACGATAGGTTAATGTGACTCACATGATAGTAGCCCGTCGTGGCGCACTCACGACAAGAATGATTGATTAGTAGCATGATACGATAATGGCCTGTTAAGGCGCACTCTTAATAAGTAACTTGACATGATAACTCTTAGATAGTGACCCGTCGTGGTGCACTCTTGACAAGCAACCTTGACATGATAATTCTTGATAGTGGTCCGTCGTAACGCACTCTTGACATGATAAGTAATCTTGACAGTGGCCCGTCGTAGCGCACTCTTGACAAGTAATCTTGATAAGTAAGTCTAACATGTAATCTTGAATGCTGTTGCGACGACTATCTCGACTTGCTAGTAAATTCTCGTCATGACACCGTGGGTGATTGTATTGATTGTGCTTGTATAAGCTACCAGTCTTGTCTCGCATCATGTCTAGGACTTGTATCCCTGGTTACCACGGTCATGGATTCATACTGAATCTGACTAGGTTAATGACTAGATTGATCAAATAGTTCATATAGAGAGAGATTTCGGCTACAAGCAATCCCATTATTTGGGCATCTTCCTGATGGACTTGTAGCTTGCCGACGAGTAGGGCACATTTCCAGCTCACTGTTATGTGGGGCACTACATGAAACGATTAATATGCACACTGTCATGTATTGCATCCAAGTCACCTAACAAGTCAAGATAACTCTTAACATGAACCTTGCGCCTGGATAACCTGGATGGTCTGCAGGGCTTGTGGCCATAGGAATATCTCATTGCATCCTGCTAGTAACTATGCTTGTGATAACCCAAGCTAGTTAAGTATCAAGCCGTACTCTTTGCTTGGCCGTGAATGTTGGATAGAGTCCCATCTTGTCTAGTCTTGCCTTGATCCAGTATATAGCTACCTCAGGACGTGCTTGTGTATGCTTTACTTTATCGATAATTGGTTAAAGACTAAGTTTTGTTCAGGTGAAGGGTTATAACCCTGGTCCTTGTTGGTTTACGGGTCGTAACTTGGTTACCGGAATAGTCCTTTAGTTATCTTATCGTTTATCACCCTATTTTCTCTAACTCATGTCTTTTATCATCAATTATGTTTTCATGTGCTAATGTGCTGGATTTAGTTCTTAAGTGAAGCCTCCCTTGTGGCACTTTCTCTTTCTCGGGTCTGACCCAGCTGGTTTTGTATTACCAGATTTCGGAGCAGCTTTCGAGGATCTCCCAGTCTTCCTGCCAGATGGTGACCACTAGAAGAAACCCTGGCAACGAGTGGGTTTTATTTTGCTCTCCCACTCTATTGTAAAATTATTCTTTTGAGGCATTTAGCCGTCGAGCAAGTGTTAGCTCATGTTGAATTTACATTCCTGTCTGCCTAAGGGCTGTAACATGATTGACAAATCCTAGGGTTGATCATGTATGACTTAAACTCTTGCTAGACTTCATATTTTGTATGACTAGCTTCATGATCATATTTTGCATTACTTTGTATGTCTGATGATCTACAATCTTGTTACATTTACTTGTTTGCTTGAGATTGAGACACTAGGCTTGTTCTTGAACTTAAGAGACTGATGTCTTGTAGTAAACCCTCATGCATCTAGATAGCCATGACCATATTACGAGGTAGAATTCACTTCAATATACGTAACTGGCTGTGTCTGTCCCCCGCTCTCCAGTATTCTGGTTCTGGGGCGTGACAGTTAGCGAACAGTGAATTGAATCAGTTAGATAGGTATGGGTGTAACAGGGAAATAAATTAGGGTATTGGGTGTGGGTGTGTCAATAGGAACTGAATTAGTGCAATGTGTGTTCAGGATTTAGAGTGGTGTGTGTAACATAATGTGAAAACCAATGTGATAGGAAAACAGTAGAGTGTCAATGTGTTCTCAGAATTTTAGAGTGTGTGTACATGTCAGCCATGTGTGGTGAGTGAGCTACAATTTCAGATTTCAAGTTCAAAAGATAGTTCATATAGACAGTGCTCATATTTAGTAAATATCAGTGTGTATAAACTCAGGAAATGGCAAAATGACAGTTAGTAAATAGGGTTTTTCAGATTTATAGCTAACAGTGTATAGAAAACCTGTGTACAAAATCTTAGAAAAATAATGTAACATGGAATCAGTGAATGTGCACATAATCTTAGGAATATTCAATATGTCTAAGCCATGGGAGTGTGGCTCATCTCAGGAACACACAATTCAAATGATAGTTAGTTTAGGGGTGTGTAATAGGGACAGTGTAATACAAATAATGTGTGTGCATAGAGTGAAATGAGAATCAGTTGACAGTTCAATAACAGTTCAAACATTCAAAATCTATTTCGAAATCCCAAAACCTAACACCTATCATAAACCAACATTAACAGTAGTCTAATACATGTGTAACTGAATTGGTATGGTATTTAAATCATTAATCAAACAATTAAAAATGAGAATTGAACTCAGAAATCAAATTAGGAAAAACAGTGTATCAGGAATAAATGGGAAATGTAATTCGAAAATCAAAATCATGATAATAATCTAAATTAATGATTGATAATTAACCTCCATCTGTGCTTGTGTCCCAGGAGTCTTTTCGTGTCACCCTAGAGCCGGATACGGCGTATCCAAATCTCAAAACATGCACAGACACGCTGCGCATAGACTGCATCATGCACGCGTGCACACGTGTCCAGCACACGACACAGGCCACGTGGAGACACGTGGCCGTGCTTACGTGTTCGCCTAGGCTAGGGGAACGTGTCCAAGTGTCTGTCCCGTGTCCACGTGAGGCGTGTCGCGCGTACGAGACGTGTATCAGGACACGTCTGTGCGCGTGTGTGCGTGTGTACAAAAATAGTGTGAGTCGAATTTCTTCCGATCGGCTTGACGAAATCCCCCAAAATTTTGTGTGTGTCATGTCAGTGATTGTCCACACATCTCCACAAAATTTTGTGGTGTCTCGTGCCGTGTCGTGTCCTGTGTCAACCCCGAGCAGCAGGACAGTGCACGGTGTCCTCGTGCGTGCGTGTGTGTCCCATTTTGGATACGAAAAGTGTCCAGAAAACAACTTAGTAGGACACGAATGCAATAACCATGTATAAAAAACATTTCCATTCAATCAATTTTCAAAATTATCAAAATAAATCCTATTGAGGCATTTTAACAAACACATACACTTACACATTGACACGTGTCCGATACGAACACCAAATGGACACGATTTCTAACCAAATTCTAGGGACAGCTACGGGAAACCTAGATCTAGGCTACCATGCAATAAAATCAGAATTAAAATGCAATTTGAGGAGTTTTACCTATAGGTGCAAAGATCAAGAAAAAGCCCCAAATCGATTGATTCCCGATGCTAGCCAAATCCTCCAAATTGCTCTTAGACTGAAATTACTCCTCAAAATCAACAAGTAGAGGTGGATTAGAATCATATGCAAAAGATTTGGGTCAAAAAGGATTAAAAATGGATTTACTATGAATTTAGGAAAGTGGAGATTTACCTTTCCTTCTAAAAACTTGGTTGAGCACAAAAGAGACAAGAATAAGGAAAGGGGGCATTAAATAAGAGTGGGAATCCTATTGTGGCTGGCCACTTAGGGTTTGGTTAGGGTTAGGGCTTCAAGTTATGGGCCTATGGGCTTAAGTCACAAGTCATGGAATCAAATCACAAGTCATGAAATCAATGCACCTATTTTATTCCTCCTATTTGAAAACTAGATTCTAATGGCTAGAATGAGGTTAACTTAAGTTAGACTAGGGTCACACCATTGTCTACCAAGTCACCATAACTAGGGTTAGCTTCTAGGCTAGTCTACTAAGTCTCAATAAGTCAAAGTCAAAGATAGCAATCACCAATTCAATAAATTAAAATAAATTCAAATTTTACCAAATGACCAAAATACCCTCAAGCTAAAATGATAAATAAATATCCCGATCACATGGTTAGGCTCTAGGTCAGACAGTCTCTCGGGTTTCACTAGCAGCACATCAAAATCACAAGTCATAGTTTTTAAATAGTTTAAAAATGATTAAAAATTACCAAAAATTATAATGTGATGTAAATACAAATAAATAATAATTATAATTATAAAAGTTCAAAATTTCTCTCATTTTAAAAACTGGGTGTTACAAGTCTACCCCCTTAGAAAAATTTTGTCCTCGAAATTATGATGATCGCACCCCTTCTAGGTCAAACCCCCAACAATCAAGGTCAAGAGATAATCATACAAACATAATCTTACTGGTCGTGATTCCATAGTCTCGAACAGGGTAGCTACACTATCTAGCAAATCACCAGCAATATCCTGGCAGATACTAATAGAAATCACACATAAAAGCGGAGAGGAAGAACAAGAAGGACAAACCTGCTAACCCGTCACCTGCAGCGTCGGTCTCCTCGACCGCCATCGCAAAAGCTCCACCCCTCTGGTGCTGAGCTACAGGTGGCCTAGCTCACTCAAAAGGAGGTACAGCAGAATAATCTATTATCTTGTGAGCACCAGACCCACAGAATAGACAAACCTTCAGTCTCCTCCTACAAGTCTCCCAAACATGCCCTGTCTTCCTGCAGTAGGCACAAGTCAGCACCCTGCGGTCCTGCCCTCTAGGCTGATGCTGTGTCTGCTAAACCATCACTGGTGCCTGCGTCTGCAGAATCTGTATGTGAGGCCTCTTGGCCTGGCCTCCGCTGCTGATGGTAACGTGAGCGTCCCGACCCCTCTTCAGTTTCAGCCCCAAGTCGTCCTTTGCCGCCATAGCTCCTGCCAAGATCTTTGCGAAGGTAGCATTCCGGTCACTCTTAGTCAGTGACCGATCCTCCCTGATCAACCCTCGATGGAACTTTCTAGCCTTCGCCTTCTCCATCAGATCATCTATAAACCTGGTCAACCGACAGAACTCTTCGGCGTACTCTGTAACTGTCTGGTTCCCATGAACCAGACTCTCAAACTATGCCTCAATGCCTCCTAGTGCCACATCTGGAAAGAACTGCTCCTTGAACACCTCCTTGAACTGCTCCCAAGTTTGACCCTCTACTCCCACTATGGAATCTGTCTGGTACTAAGTACGAGCTAAGTCCTGCATCTGACTGCCCGCCGCCTCGATATGAAGTCGGGCTGGTATCTCCGCCAGCTTGAATATCTCCTCGATATGCTCAATCCAATCATCCGTATAGTGAATGCCCTCGGTGCCCAAGAAATCTCTAGGATGCATCTTCTGAAAGTCCTGGATATCTTTCTCCTTCCAGTAAGGCTGCTGCTGCGGCCCCTGAGTAGCCACCATCTCCACAGTCGTACGGACCAGATGGTGGGCCTCGTCGATCCCCTAACGGAAGTCGGCAGTCTGACGCTGCAGCTGCTGCTGGTGAGACGCCAAAATCCTATCCATAAAAGAAAACAGGTGGGCAGCATCAACCAATCCTGCAGATGGCTGTGGGTGCTGCTGTTGGAATATCTCATGAATGACTGGGGTCGTCCTCTGAACAGGTGGAGGCACACCCCCAAAGGCTACAGTCATTCCTGTCTGATTAGGAACAGAAGGTGTTACAGTCCCAGCATGCTGCTGTACTGGACGAGAGGTGGCAGACCCCTCTCCAGCGGCTGCTGTACCAGAGCGATGTGATCGTGTCTCCACCATCCTGAAGACAGATCGAAAAAGGAAGTCAATACTGAGTAGGAATCGATAAAATCAAAGGAGGCCAGTTTATTTCAAAGAAGACGAATCAGTAAGATATGTAGATGGCATGAATTGAAGCAGAATTTTTCCTAGCTGTGAATGAGTACCTCTCTGTTAAAGCCTATCTCTCAATCCTATCGCAGGCTGTGGTGATACTCTAGTTCGAATACCACTACATAAACTCTAGCTGCATGGGCCACCACTAAAAACGTGTCACGACCCGCACCCAGTGTAGGGGCACGAGAAGTGGGTACGTCCAGCCTACGCCGCAGTGTTGGCGGTAGAACGTTGTCCTAGGTTACTATCTAATCAACGACTCACACAATTATATAATGTACTTGTCAAATCTCAACTCCGAACGGAGGACAAGTATAGATATAATGAAATCTCAATCACAGTCTAAGCACGATATGATAACACAGAAGTTATAACTAAGACTAAATAACAACAACCAACTACTAAATATTAATAATCTCAAAACAAACAATATCTCAACTTATTACAATTCAAGTTCTAAAACATGAAATCTAAACCAAGTCAACTAGCTAATCTTTCGATCACTCCTGAGTGTCGGGGCCAAAGGTAGCTAAGCCATCTCCTGGTCCATAGTAAGTAGGGCAAGTGTCCTCGGGACAAGCATCTGTAATATTTTTAACAGGTCCAGTCAGGACAGGAACGAGTACAACTCATCAAGAAATCCCAAATAAATGACAAAGAACTATAAACAGTTATAGACAGTTGTATTGATGAACATGGCAGTTTATATGAGTAATGATGTAGAAAACCAGTTAAGGTACAAGGAAAGTAAGTAACTAAACCAGAAAAGAAACATGGTAATGAAGACTGTAAAATATAATCTAGCTGAACTAGAGTAACATGATATAAGTCCAGACAGTATAATAAGAGTCAAGTGTAATCCCAATGTGAGTCCAGACAATGTAAATCTAATACCAGATAATTCCAGTACAAGATGAGTCCAGTATAAGTTGAGTCCAGTCAGTGATCAAAGATTCTAGGGTGAGTCTAGACTATACTCTAACAATGTGTTTTAAAATATCGGGATCGACATGTGAACGGCTGTAGGTAATACGGCAAACTGCACACTCGGCTAAGTGTGGGATGGCTATCATTCCAGTATAATTCTAAGGGAGTGGTTCCAGTATTTGGAAATGTTCACAAGTCTACTCCAATATTTTCCCGCCCAACAAGTACAAGTGAATCAATAACCCGACATGAAAATAAGTACAAGTCCAGCCAGAACATAAATGATACCAGTAAATGATTTCAGGGTGATTCCAGTAGGTGATTCCAGTAGTGGTTCCAGAAATAGAGGCCAGACATGAATAACTGAGTATCGCATGAAATGGATCCAGCAATATCAAATCGTGTTTGTAACAAAGAATCAAATAGAACTAACTACAACTGAAGTACAGTAATCGATAAGTAAATGGAAGAACTATCAGAGAATGTACTCGCCTGGTATCCTGAATATCCGAAGAGAATATACTGTCCGAGGAGTGGTGTCTGTCTCCTATAAAACAGTACAAGTCACTACAAGTCTAAAATAGTAAAACAGACTGCTACAATGCATCTACATGATGTTAGGGGTCAATCTAGGCTAAAGTCAACCCTAGGTCAACTCTAGTCAATTATACTAGTCAAACTAGGTCAACTAGGTCAAGCCTAACCCAAACAAGTCTCACTAAGCCTAACCAGCCTATTCTAGCAAGCACACATCAAAACTAGGCTATACAAGCCAACAACACACATTCACTGGGCATTCATGCCATACACATAGGCTATGTACCATATATATGGCCTATAAGCCATATGGGCTATATCACATATTCCCACACATTATATATATATACTAATTTAATATAATTTATCATACACATATATATGTATACATACCACATTATTGTATCTAGCATATAGAAATATATATTCATATAGTGAGATAGAGAGAGGGATATATGGCATGTGTGTATGTGTGTTACAACTAACATGTGTCTGTAGTGTCACAATAGAAAACAGCGTTGTGGATATTGTGAACTAGGTTAGTGTGTGTAGCAATATGTGACAGTGTGTTTAGGTGGGGAAAAGTGTAAATGAATGTGATACAATAGCTATAGTTAATAGGTGCAGGAATTTGTGAAGTGTGTGGATAGGGTGTAGTGAAAAGGAAACTTGTAGGGTGTTAGCTAACAGTGAATTGAATCAGTTAGATAGGTATGGGTGTAATAAGGAAATGAATAAGGGCATTGGGTGTGGGTGTGTCAATAGGAACTGAATTAGTACAATGTGTGTTCAGGATTTAGAGTGGTGTGTGTAACATAATGTAAAAACCAATGTGATAGGAAAATAATAGAGTGTCAATGTGAGTTCTCATAATTTTAGAGTGTGTATACATGTCAGCCATGTGTGGTGACTGAGCTACAATTTCAGATTTCAAGTTCGAAAGACAGTTCATATAGACAGTGCTCAGATTTAGTGAATATCAGTGTGTATAAACTCAAGAAATGGCAAAATGACAGTTAGTAAATAGGGTTTTTCAGATTTATAGCTAACAGTGTATAGGAAACCTGTGTACAAAATCTCAGGAAAACAATGTAACATGGAATAAGTGAATGTGCACATAATCTCAGGAATATTCAATGTGTCTAAGCTATGAGAGTATGGCTCATCTCAGGAACACACAATTCAAATGACAGTTAGTTTAGGGGTGTGTAATAGGGACAGTGTAATACAAATAATGTGTGCATAAAGTGAAATGAGAATCAGTTGACAGTTCAATAACAGTTCAAACATTCAAAATCCAATTCGAAATCCCAAAACCTAACACCTATCATAAACCAACATTAACAGTAGTCTAATACATGTGTAAATGAATTGGTATGGTAATTAAATCATTAATCAAACAATTAAAAATGAGAATTGAACCCAGAATTCGAATTAGGAAAAATAGTGTATCAGGAATAAATGGAAAATGCAATTCGAAAATCAAAATCATGATAATAATCTAAATTAATGATTGGTAATTAACCCCCCACCTGTGCTCTTGTCCCAGGAGTCTTTTCGTCTCACCCTAGAGCCGGATATGGTGTGTCCAAGTCACAAAACATGCACAGACACGCTACGCACAGACTGCGTCGTGCACGCGTGCACACGTGTCCAGCACACGATACAGGCCACGTGGAGACACGTGGCCATGCTAACGTGTTTGCCTAGGCTAGAGGAATGTGTCCAAGTGTCTGTCCCGTGTCCACGTGAGGCGTGTCGCACGTACGAGACGCGTATCATGACACGTCTGTGCGCGTGTGTGCGTGTGTGCAAAAACAGTACGAGTCAGATTTCTTCCAATCCGCTCGACAAAATCCCCCCAAATTTTGTGTGTGTCATGTCAGTGATTGCCCGCATGTCTCCACAAAATTTTGTGGTGTCTCGTGCCGTGTCGTGTCCTGTGTCGACCCCGAGCAGCAGGACAGTGCACGGTGTCCTCGTGCGTGCGTGTGTGTCCCATTTTGGACACAAAAAGTATCCAGAAAACAACTCAGTAGGACACGAACGCAATAACCATGTATAAAACAACATTTCCATTCAATCACTTTTCAAAATTATCAAAATAAATCCTATTGAGGCATTCTAACAAACACATACACTTACACATTGACACGTGTCCGATATGGACACCAAACGAACACGATTTCTAACCAAATTCTAGGGACAGCTAGGGGACACCTAGATCTAGGCTATCATGTAATAAAATCAGAATTAAAATGCAATTTGAGGAGTTTTACCTATAGGTGCAAAGATCAAGAAAAAGCCCCAAATTAATTGATTCCCGATGCTAGCCAAATCTTCCAAATTACTCTAAGACTAAAATTACTCCTCAAAATCAGCAAGTAGAGGTAGATTATAATCATATACAAAAGATTTGGGTCAAAAAGGATTAAAAATGGATTTACTATGAATTTATGAAAGTGGAGATTTACCTTCCTTCAAAAAACTTGGTTGAGCACAAAAGAGGCAAGAACAAGGAAAGGGAGCATTAAATAGGAGTGGGAATCCTATTGTGGCTGGCCACTTAGGGTTTGGTTAGGGTTAGGGCTTCAAGTTATGGGCCTATGGGCTTAAGTCACAAGTCATGGAATCAAATCACAAGTCATGGAATCAATGCACCTATTTTATTCCTCCTATTTGAAAACTAGATTCTAATGGCTAGAATGAGGTTAACTTAAGTTAGACTAGGGTCACACCATTGTTTACCAAGTCATCATAACTAGGGTTAGCTTCTAGGTTAGTCTACTAAGTCTTAATAAGTCAAAGTCAAAGATAGCAATCACCAATTCAATAAATTAAAATAAATTCAAATTTCACCAAATGACCAAAATATCCTCAAGCTAAAATGATAAATAAATATCCCGATCACATGGATAGGCTCTAGGTCAGACTGTCTCTCGGGTTTCACTAGCAGCACATCAAAATCACAAGTCATAGTTTTTAAATAGTTTAAAAATGATTAAAACTCACAAAAAATCATAATGTGATGTAAATACAAATAAATTATAATTATAATTACAAAAGTTCAAAATTACCCTCATTTGGAAAACTGGGTATTACAAAGTGCTTGGCACAATAGGCCCAAGTGTATATCATAAAATATTTCTTCAATATAAACCGATGATACAAATTCCCTATATTTTCTACATGCAACCCTCGACTTGTTATCACTCCTTCTATTCTTGCTTGTGTTCTAACATTAACCACTCCATTTATTAGGTTATACCTATACTACCCTTTTCTTTTCCAACCTATTGTTTTTATATAAAAATGGTCCCTCAAATATGAAGGTACGATAGCTATATTGACATAAAAGAACCCAGAACCTGCCTATGTCTTCACCGACAGAAAGTAAGAGAAATGGAAATTAAAACAACAAAAGAAAAGAAATTGCCTCTAACATTCCAATTTTCAAAATCTTAACTCTACTATAATGGGGTCACAAAACTCAAGAGAGCTTAATAATGGTAGTTCTAACAAGTGCAAAGCAAAAGAACCAAAAATCATTCACAAGTACAATGGGTCACAACCCCATAGGAACCGTATGCTACACTCTACTCTCTTCCATTTAGTTCCCTACAACAACCATATTCCCCACACCTACTCTTCCTCTATTTCTATTAATTTCCCAAGTTGGACACTGATGTATATTGGAAACTAAAGCACTAAAGTTAAAACCTATCCCTAATGTAACAACAAGTTGCAACCAAAACATAAATAAGAAACCCTTTTTATTTTGTGACAGTGATGATCTATGCATGAACACTTAGTAAAATAAAAACAAATCAAATATCTAGCTAAATCTCAAGCATAATCTTTAAGCATCTGAGTGTATACGTGTACAGGGAATCTGAGGATGGAGGAAGCTCACCGAGATTGATGAAGAATTTACGAGGAAGCTCGGTAGGAACGTCGACCGACCGGTGACTCATCCAACCGGGACAGGACAATGTCGCCGCCGTAGACCCGTCCACACGAGGGCTATGCCTCAATGTTTGTCGGTAGCGGAGAAAAGGTGGCATCGACTACGAAGACGAACACCTGGACAACAAGGGGGTGCCGACTATGATCGGTTGCCGGAGGGATGGTGAAGCTTGGGTTCGGTTTGGTTTTCCTTGGAGTGTGGCGGCTAGGGTTTAAGGTGGTGGTGGAGATGGTGAACAGGAAGATTTATATGGAGAAAGGAAAGAGAGGGGGTCTCCTAGCTCGTACGATGCATGCATACAAAAACTGCGGCAGCTACAGTAGCAGCGGGAGTTTGAAGATGTATAGTGTGTAATAGGATTCTTTAGGTTTGCGGTTTAATGGGTGTATAACCGCTCGCCCACTTTTACCAAGGATGAAGAAAATGGTTAAAGGTCAGCGAGTTCAGGTTGAGAAGTGAACCCGTCCACCCGAAATTCAAAAAAAAATAGCCGTTTGCCTAAAATGAATGAAGGGAGGACAATATCAAGTGCTGCTAGCACTGAGTTGGGCTTAGGCTTAGGGAGATTTGCTTTAGGGTTTTAGGTTTAATAATAACTAAGCCTAATTTAGCTAGAAAAAATATATATAATTTTCTTTTTTTATAAAAAACACCTATTATTTCCAAAAATATTTGATCATATATTATCAAGCCTGGAACCAATGGAACCAAATAATCAGATAATTAGAATAACAATTTACAGATAATATTAATGTTAATGATATTATAAATACACACTCTAACCAATATATATATATATATATATATATATATATATATATATATATATATATATATATATATATATATATATATATATATACGGTAAGGTAGCTCTAAACTTAATCTAGTAATATTGGTATATAATTGATTTATAATGTTATAATAATAAAAGAAAAATAGGGGGCTCACATTAATTTTCTAAACTTATAGATCTTGACCGTACCTATATTGACCATACCTAGAATTTTGACCTTACATGTTTAGGCAATTATATCTATGATCGTGCTTTTAGTAGTCCTATATGACTTGGTTAGGTATTTGACGATACCAATATTTTGATTCTACCTAGATCGTGACTAGTTTTCGAAACCTTGATCGATTTTGATCGCAACTATACCATTTCTCTAATCTTGCCAAATCATTTCAATCCTATTGTGCCTGAGCTATTTTGATCAAAATTCCTAAATTGGGCTATTTCTGTATTTGATCGTGCCTAAATGATTTTGATCATAGCTAAAGTATTTCCCTGATCGTATCTAGACAATCGTACTTTTCATTATTCTTAGTCATTCCCAATAGTTAATCATGTTACGATAAAATTTTGATTTACAAATCCGTGGGTAGCCCCTCTCCACCAACCACCCCGTCATACCTAGCTTTGCCTGGCCACCGTACCTCCGTTTTAGATCCTACAGAGATCCTACATCCACGATCGCTTCAGGCTACCGCATCCACCACATCTCCATCTCTGGAGCCACCGATCATCTTCGTCGTCATTGGATCTGAGCCGCAGACCCGTTGTTGTCCATCTCCGACTGGGATTCACAACTCCGGTGACCACGACCCGATCCCCTCGTCGGTTCGCCGCCCCTCACCTTCCAGCTGTGCCAAGGGCCCGATCTTCCTGACGACTGCCCTCCTCCATACCCAGAGCCGCCATCACTTTTCACCGACCAAGAGCTTGGCTTTCTCGTGGAGAGTCCTATTGTTCTTCTTCCACTTATTCTTTGTTCTCCTTTTATTTCCTTCTTTTTTGTTTTTTCTTTTGCTTCTTGTTTCCTCTCTCTCTCTCTATCAGTCGAAAAGGGGAGGTAGGTGTCACCATGGGCTAGGTTCTGGGCCAGGGCAAGCGAGTGACAAAAATATAGAAAGAAAAAAGGAAAAATAATAATAAGAAAAGAAATAAGGGTTGGGGCTGAGTTCATTGGGCCTGTGGGATAGGTCCATCTTGGTTTCACTGGACTGGGATATGTGTAATACCCCGTGCCACTCATTTCAACTGGAGGAATCGAAATGCAACGACATTTGAACTTAGCCATACAACAGCTTGCTTGAAGTCTCATTCGATCGAGGCAACTCCACGCTCAGGTGGGTAGCTTCTGTCACGCCCCGACCCAGAAAATCACTCGTTCTCGCATCGATTTATCCGAATCATCGTCCTCGCTGGGGCATGATGATGTACGAGTCTAGAGTTGCACTCGTATAAGATAAGATGACAAGTTCTGGAATGGTTATCTTTGATTTGATATTAGCAACAGAAGAAATACAGAGTATACGAAACAATTCTCTTTATTGATAAATGAACTAAGATTACAAAGGCTTTCAAAAGCCTAACTAAATTTGCCAGATTCGCTACAACACTCAAGTTCTCTCTTGTCTATAAAGGATTTTATCGTTCCATACATCATGCCTTTTATATCTCGGTCGCATCAATCCTGTTGTAAATCCGAGCGTCAATGCGATCGCATGCTTCAAATGCTATGGCATTCCATACCTCAGCGTGATCAAGCGATGCTCCACTGCAAGCGGAACATATCCTAAACATGCAAGCAATCTAGTGGGGGATAAATACTTTCGTTCTTGCTGAATTGATCAAGACCCACTTAACTAAACTGACATTTAGTATTGTATTGATTCATGCAACATACAATTTAATTATCTTTCTATGTTCTCCTTAGGATCTGTTTCATGGCATATTCGAAAGCAATAAAATATATTATCATGGCAATCGTGTTATTTGATTCGCATAAACATGCAAGCAACCAATAGCAATTTCGTGTTATTTTGTGACTTCTTACCAACACTGATGCACTCGCCCTTGCACTGACGCAAGGTAAATATGCCTCATTCCTTTTCTGTTATGTTATAAGTGCTTTGTGCAGGATTTCTATGTTCCTGCACTTTCGACACATCGTTCCATAACTATATGAAGGTCACTAGCTTTTCGGGCTAAAATGGACTTATATTTTTCAAATCGAATATGTAAGACGGTGATCGCTCTGTGCGGTTGCTAACCTAAACATCAGAGACCCCTAAATTATTCGAGTAAGTGGCTTATCACATCAATAGCAGGTTGCAAACTGTCTTAATGAAGTGCACCAACAATACCGATTATCTCGCAATCCCTCCTAGGCCGAACGGTCCTAGCACCCTGGTGAACTACGTTCGAGGGAAGAAAACACCCGTACACGGGCAATATATATTTAAGTCCATTTGACCATGCAACTCATCTTATCTTTCATACAACCAAGCAAATTCGCCTATCTCTATTTTAATTGGAATAATGCCCCAACTCAATGTTCACCAACGAACGCCCCGAAGGCCATAAACATTTCCAAGGCACCATGCCATTTTGGACAGTTCCACCACATTCGTGCCACAACTGTCCTCTTCTTCGCAATGAAGCCATCTTCCATCAGTCTCGTACACGTACGCACGCTTCAATATAGTTATTCTCTATTTTTTGTGCCGTGTATTCGATGCACGCCTCGATTCAGTATTTCTATTAGACTTATATTCCTTTCCTTCGACTGGTGCAACTGAGGCACGCCTCGATAGCGCATTCAATATTCTATAGCTAGTGCACTGAGGCACTCACGTCGATATAGTCTTCTAATGTTCTATCATACTAACTCATGCATGGGGGCACGAATGACTTGTGCACTGAGGCACTCGTCGATACAGTTATCCCATGCTCTTATGGCTTGCATGCCAAGGCGCTCGCCTTTGCGATATTCAATATTTAATAGCGACTCGTACATTTGATGTACGTTTTATTTTAATTATTCTATCTAGTGTTTGACACGCACTATGTTCATCTCTCGATCGAGCCACGCCTGTGGAATCGATAGGTTAACTTAGCATACAATGGTATATTTCGATTAAGCATGACAGACTAGGAAAGAAGAGTCAAACTACCCCCACCTTTAGCCGATACGCCTTGTCATTTTGTCGAGTCGATGTGGCTCGATTTTATATCTTTGTTGCACGGCCAACTCTTCTGACTTAGCCATTTGAGCACTTCGTGCTTCATTGAATTATACGACCAATTTGGTTTACCGCGCCTATGTCTCAGTCCGTTGCGAGGCGGTGATTTGATTTTTGGACCCCGTTGTAAATAAGGTAAAATGTCGACCTCTTATATTTTAGCGTAAACGTATAGCCTGTACACGAAACCAACTAAAATCAATACTTGTTCGAATCGGACTAATGCCTTGCGTCGATTCGATTTCTTAGAATCTTCGAACCGACTCAATGCTTTCTCTTCGGCCAACTTAACACTTGTATCGATCTTACTCGATGCGTTCCTCGGATCAACGTAACTCTTTGCATCGATCCAACTCGATGCCTTTCTCGGGACAAGGTAACTCTTGCATCGATTCGCATCGATACTTAATCGGGTCAACGTGACTCTTCGAGTCAATGACTCAGCGTAATGCACTGTATGGAGCGGGGCATTACATAATATACCACTCAAAACAAGGTTCATCCTCGAACCAAAATCAACACTCAATTCTAAGTATTTCTCTAGATCGTTTCACGATCTCGCTAACTATCGTTGTTTCATTTCAAACACTCGTGCAAGCTTTCATTAACTTTCAATCTTTCCTGCAGCTCAATTTGAATTCAGTATACAACTTGATTTGGATCGTACGCATATTCAAGGTGTCCCAAAAAATGTGTATTTTAGCCAAGCCCAGTGGTAGAAAATTGGAACAAAGCTGACAGGTAAAAATTTAATCCTATGCTTGCCATCTCGTACTCTCGATCGAACTTATCTTTAGCGACTGTTCTCAAAATTTTATCGCATATGTATATTCGATACATACGTGATTCATTCAACAAAGTCGCTACATGCGACGCAATTCAAAATTGCATTTCTCGTTTCGTAAGTTTCGTATGGACCATCAATTCTATGCGTCGTGTCGAGCCGTCATGCTTCCGATCGCAATGATCCTTCGTAATGCCTTGCGTTCGAAGTCACCGCCCAACTATTTTCGAAGTTTGGCTATGCAACTTATCTCGATACAATTTCCCTTGTTGACTTATAAATGCATCAACATTCAAGGCTACGCCCCGCTAGGTGACTTACTTAGACATCGTGCTTAAATTCTTCCGACGCAACTCAAATTGACAGTGCTCAAAGTCAACGGTCTTTCCGACTCATAAGTTTAACTCGAGGCGATGGTGCATAAAGGCAATAATCGCTTTGATACAAAGGTCTTTACGACGCATCTTATGTTCAATTTCTATCGAGTAGGAAATTTAATAGCTAAATTCCTAACTTGCCCGTCTCGCAACATCGAATATAAGTTTGATTCATGCAAGCTCAATTGCATGGTGAATCCAAATCCAATGACATAACTCGTAAGTCATTCTCTTACCGCTCGTTCTCGTGCATAGCACGATTCTTAAAATCGCCTAGACTTATCATCAACATGCACCACATTATATTTTGTTATCGATGCAACTTCATATGCGATATTGCATGGGTCATCTTGCGGGTCTGTAATATTCAATTTGATTTGGCGGTCATGTCTTCTAGGGTCAGCTGCCCGAAAGCTACGCTCGATAATTATGGATCATTAATGAAGGACAGTTACTACGAACTATGCTATATTATTTCGGAGCCAAATCAAGTTCCGATGATTTCTATACGACTACCCAATTTTGGACAAAAACCATTTCTATTTGTGCAACTGAGGCACAACTATCCTCCGAGTAAAGTCATGCACTACCGTTAATAATTCTGTATTTCATGAAACATCTACTCATATTGAGTTCGAGTCTTTCTACCCACGGCCGACACCCAAGATGTTATACGTATCGAAACAATCGTCAAAGACTTTATAGTCTCGCCCTGATCATTCACAAAGTTTTTGATCAACTATTTCGACATTTTCGTATTACTATTTTCGAAAATGCTGATATCGTAGGCCTGCACCATTTTGTATTCTCAGATCATGCTTACATTTTCTCGCGTATCGATTTCGATAGGTCATATCAATTTTGATAACATGAGGGTCAACTTTGAATTTGCATCAACGTCGACTTTTGTTCGTATTGCAAGCATAAAAGTTCACTACAAACTTTTCCATACGCATCAACTCATTTTCGATTCGTCGCATTCCTTAAATACTTTGATCGCGTAACCGAGTTATCGATTATCCAACATCGAACCCTCGAGTTATACGATCACGCCTTCTTAAGTTTTGTGTGTTTCGGTCATACTCAAATGAGTTTCGCCACAATGTAACCAACTATCTCTTAGGCACTATTTACCCGCATTAACAAACTCTTCACCGAAGTCGCACATCGTGCGATCCGATTATAATTTGCATCACCCAACATTTCTATCGAGATCGCAAATCGTACGATTCGATTATGATTCGTCTCACCCAACATTTCTATCGAGATCGCAAGTTATGCGACTCATTTATAAGTTCAAGTTTCCTATCCCGTCGATCCGATTATTGCATCAAGGCATAATCGTTTCGTTAGTCTCGATCGTTCGACCGACTTACAAATTTTTCGTCCGATGTATCATTCATTGATACAAGTCCTCATCCTATCATTCCAACCGATTATCGAAGAACACTTGCATCAACATACCGTCATACAAATTTTCAATCGAGTCTCGGTACTCTCTCGTCCGTTGCGGATAAACCTTCTGTAATTCTCATAACACGTCGATGCAATTCATCGCACAAGCGGTATAGCATATACCACTCAGAATCAAGTTATTCATCGCATACGTGGTATGGCATATACCACTCTAAAATCAAGCTATTTTCCTCGCATCATACTCGGTATGAACCAACAATTTATTCTGACTCACGATTTCTGCAGTGATCATGCCGATCACAACCGTAACTTTGATTAATCAAATTCTGACACAACTCAACTAATTTATTCATTTGTCAACAGAAGCTCGATGCGTAACCGAACGATCCGTTCCTATCGACTTACGATTTAGTTCTGTTTGTTGTACCTTGCACAATGATTTATTTTCCGACATTCGTTGCACCTCGTGCAACAATTTATTTCTGACTTCCATTGCACTTTGTGCAACAATTTAATTCTGACATCCGTTGCACCTCGTACAACAATTTACTTCCAACATTCAAAGACAATGCTCAAATTCGTTCAACACATTCGATATCAACTTTCACGTTCATTACAACGCATCAATCACAACTCGTTGCATTTGATATCGCAACATTTCACAACTTTTATTATATCAATGCAACCAAGATTTCTTGTATCGACTGTTTCATTGAAACAACAAACATTTTGATTCATATTTCTAAACTTGTTGCACTTGCAGTAACAAACATCTCAATTCATATCTCGTGACTCGTTGCACTTGTAGCAACGAACATTTCACTGCTCATTGCACTTAATGCAATAATCGTTTCACAACTTTTTCAGCAAACATCATGTAATTTCCAAACACATGTGGTAAAATTACACGATTTGTATGGAACATCCAGTGCGGCATCGAGTAGAGTCAAGAGTGATTTGATTAGTGGTGGGCAACTCTTTGGAATTGAAACCAAGCAAGCGTCCTGAGGAAATTAAGCCTAGAGCTCTGATACCAATTTGTCACGCCCCGACCCAAAAAATCGCACGTCCTCGCATCGATTTATCCGAATCATCGTCCTTGCTGGGGCATGATGTCATACGAGTCTGGAGTTGCACTCATACAAGGCAAGATGACAAGTTCTCAAATGGTTATCTTTGATTTGATATTAGCAATGGAAGAAAAATAGAGTATACAAAAAAATTCTCTTTATTGATAAATGAACTGAAATTACAAAGGCTTTCAATAGCCTAACTGAATTTGCCAGATTGGCTACAACACTCAAGTTCTCTCTTGCCCATAAAGGATTTTACTGTTCCATACATTATGCCTTCTATATCTCGGTCATATCAATCATGTTGCAAATCCGAGCGTCAATGTGATCGCATGCTTCAAACGCTATGGCATTCTATTCCTCAGCGTGATCAAGCGAAGCTCCACTGCGAGCATAACATCCTGAACCTACAACCAATCTAGTAGGGGATTAGTACTTTCGTCATCGTTGTACTGATCAAGACCCACTTAACTAAACTGACATTTAGTATTGTATTGATTCATGCAACATACAATTTAGTTATCTTTCTATGTTCTCATTAGGATCTGTTTCATGGCATATTCGAAAGTAATAAAATATGTTATCATGGCAAGCATGTTACTTAATTCGCATAAGCAAGCAAGCAACCAATAGCAATCTCGTGTTGTTTCGTGACTTCTTACCAACACTGATGCACTCGCCCTTGCACCAACGCAAGACAAATATACCTCATTCCTTCATTGTCATCTTATAAGTGCTCTGTGCAGGATCTCTATGTTCCAGCACTTTCGACCCGTCGTTCCTTAACTATATGAAGGTCACTAGCTTTCCGGGCTAGAATGGACTTATATTTCTCAAATCGAATATGTAAGACGGTGATCGCTCTGTGCGGTTGCTAACCTAAACATAAGAGGACCTCTGAATTACTTGAGTAAGTGGCTTATCACATCAATAGCAGGTCGCAAACTATCTTAATGAAGTGCACCAACAATATCAATTATCGCGCAGTCCCTCTTAGGCCGAACGGTCCCAACGTCCTAGCGAACCACGTTCGAGGAAAGAAAACACCTGTGCACGGGCAATATAGCTTTAAGTCTATTTGACATGCAACACATCTTATTTTTAATACAACCAAGCAAATTTGCCTATCTCT
>JANAVB010004597.1:826934-906934 GCA_029216955.1 Iris pallida | reverse complement strand
TGGGTAGTTTCGATGTGTCTGTACTAGACTTTGGTAGACGAGACACGTAAGGGACTTCTTTCCATAACCTCTGTTTTGTCTCTTTAGCAATTGGGTTGAGTCTTTGTATCATATGTACTGTGGTGAAGGGATGTCAATAGCTGAGATTTTTCATGCTTCTATATATATATATATATTTTTTTTTAATTCTATATATATATATATAGAATTAAATATATATATATATATATTTATATATATATATATATATATATATATATATATATATATATATATATATATATATATATATATATATATATGTATATGTATATATATATATATGTATATGTATATATATATATATATATATATATATATATATATGTATATATATATATATATATATATATATATATATATATATATATATATATATATATATATAAATACTTAATTAGATATATAGTAATATATATAGTAATATATATATATATATATATATATATATATATATATATATATATATATATATATATTACTATATATATATATTACTATATATCTAATTATATATATATATTACTATATATCTAATTAAGTATATATATATATAAATATATATATATATATATATATATATATATATATATATATATAATATATATATATATATATATATATATATATATATATATTTTATATATATATATATATATATATATATATATATAAATACTTAATTAGATATAGTAATATATATATATATATATATATACATATATATATATATATATATATATATATATATATATATATATATATATAAAATATATATATATTTTATATAATATATATATATATATATAAAATATATATATATAAAATATATATATATATATATATATATATATATATATATATATATATATATATATATATATATATATGCTCAATACACCACATAACCATAAGACTCTCAAATCTGAAAACATATATACATATATATATATTTATCTAGGAACTCATATACATATTTAACATATAAGATAACTATATATATATATATAAGGGAAAGAGGGGGCAACGTATACATGGATGTGTGTGTGTGCATAGTATGATATGAGCAAAGGGTTAACAGCCAACCTACAACATCCCTATCTAAGAAATCTGGAACTAACCCAACACTCAACCCTCACAATCACTAAGGAACTAAGAACAACATATGCAACAAGACATTTATATATCTATATGTATGACCATCTCCTATCATATATATAAATATATATATAAATATATATATATATATATATATATATATATATATATATATATATATATATATATATATATATATATATATATAAGAGACTAGGAAACTGAAACCTATCATCAAACCTAACTGAACTCTAACTCATGAAGCTAACTCTCAGTCCCCAACCCATCTCAGGAATCTAAGAATGAAATCCCCAACTCAACATATATATAAGAAACTATATATTAACTAACTATACATAGAGGAAGAGGGAAATTGGGGGTAAATGTAAAGCATATGTGTGTGTGTGGTAGTGTATTGTGAAGGGTTAAAAAAACCCAAACCTGGAACTAACCCCAGGTAGCAGCCTACTTAGCTAAGCCAACCCAACTAAACATCTCAACTATATATATATATATATATATATATATATATATATATATATATATATATATATATATATATATATATCAACACACATTATATCTATAACCCTCACTATACTTATATACCTATATAAACCCCACATCTCAGAGCCTGACATCAGAACCTCTGGGAAACCCCAAATTTCAGCAAGCTAACTGCCATTCAACTCAAAACTCATCAAAATATATATATAAGAAAGCTATATATATATATATATATATAGTTTCCTATATCTCTCTCTCTCTATATATATATTTGACAAGGTGATCTCCGTGCGCAACCCTAGCGCCGCGGTGATCTTCTGAAGATTCCTTCGTTCCCCGTCGATTCCGGCTTGGCCATGGCCGCGCCCAAGTCCTTTACGGAGGTGGTCGCTGGTCATGTTGAGGCTCCCCCAAAATTGGCTTTTTGAACGGTTTCTTTGTTTAAGGGCACGCCTGCGATCACGTTCACTGAAGAAGAAGAAGTCGCTCTTGCGGCTCCTCTGAAATATGTCCTCATTGGGAAGTTTTCTCATAACAAACCTCCCATTGAGGTTATCCGCAAAGCTTTGTAAGGATTTGAGTTCAAGGGATCAATAAAGGCAGGCGTTATAGATCGGAAACATATGCTGATTCGTCCATCAATCGAGGAAGACTATCTCCGGCTCCGTTCTAAAGAGATGTGGTTTCTAGCTCGTGCGCCCATGCGCATATTCAAGTGGGAATCCGATTTTACACCATTGGTTGAATCAGCTTTGATGCCGGTATGGGTGACTCTTCCTGATTTGCCTCATCATCTTTATGCAAGAGACGCTCTTTTCGCTATTCTGTCAGCGATTGGGACTCCTTTAAAGATAGATCGAGCGACGGAAGAATTAGCCAGACCTAGCATGGCTAGGGTTTTTGTTGAGTTTGATGCAGCAAAACCATTGCAACGTAGAATCCGTATCAACTTATCCAAGGGAAGGAGCTTTTGGCAAAACGTCGAATATGAACATATACCTCTCTACTGCAATCATTGCTTTCACCAAGGACACACCGTAGATTCCTGCAAGCTGAAGAACAAGGAAAAGGCTGTCATGTAAGAGGGGTTAACTGAAACCGTTATTACTGCTCGACGGGACACGCGTCGGCCTCCCAATCCTCCACAAGTCACGTCGATCTTAAAAAGAGTGGATGCTGACCAAGCGAACATTAATGACGCTGCTAATCCCTCGGTTGGGGAGATTAATGATGTTCATGCAGCCACTCATACTGAAGATTCTATGCCACCATCTCACGATCCCCCAGGGAGTAATCCTCCAGGTCCAAGTGTCCCAATCAGCGTAGAGCAGCCGGCAGCTCTTAATGACTCCGAGTTGTGCATGGATATTCCTGACGATGTGATGGCGAGGGTTTTTCCTATTCAGTCTACTGTTCAGGCCACTACCATGGTTACTTCGTCTTCACTGGATGAGTTAGAGGAAGGAGAATTTCGGGGGCTCTACAGTAACTGGGCGGACATTGTGGAGGAAGAAGAACATCATGGTAGGGAAGATGACGATTTTATAGAGCCAACAGGGGGAGAGCTGGATCCAGATCATGAAGAAGGTGGTGAAGCGGGAAGCGGAGACATGCATACATAGCCATTGCCACAAGAAGCTCAATCTAAAAAGGACTTAGTCAAAAGCGTCCGAAGGGAAGAAGCTGGTGGAGCCATCTGATAGAGTTGTTTTCCATAAATAAATTCACTTTATTTATTTTGTATCTGAGAAAATTACAACTGTAGGAATCTAATCTAGAAGACGATTACTTTATCCCTTGGACGATGCGATGAAGAAAACTCGAACTTTGAAGAACTTGGACAGCAACTGGGCAATCTCTCTGTTCTCTCTGAAATTGACTGTGTGTCTGATGAAGATGAAGAAACTCTCTTTTATAGAGTTCTGGATAACTGTTCTGAAGCATACGCTCAGTCAGTTACTTGACGTGTGCATAACTGCAGGGACGCGTGGCAAATTCTGGTGAAGATACGTTGGAGTGCGGTTGAGAGTAGTAGAATATATCTAGGAGAGATTGGTGGCATGGATGCCACGTTGCATAACTTCTGAATAACTGAGTAACTGAGTACAGGACACGTGAGAACGTGTGTTGACTGTACATTAAAAGTCATCCTGGATGCCTTTACTGTGATACGCTGTCTTTGAAGAGGAGTCATACGCTAGCTTTTGAAGGCACATGTCTTGCATACGCTGACTTGGATCATATAAAGCTGATACGCTCACTTGATTGGGAAGGAGTCGTATGGGGTCCATACGTTCACTTGGCTGGGAAGGAGTCGTATGGAGTCCATACGCTCACTTAGTTGGGAAGGAGTCGTATGGGGTCCATACGCTCACTTGGTTGGGAAGGAGTCGTATGGGGTCCATACGCTCACTTAGTTGGGAAGGAGTCGTATGGGGTCCATACGCTCACTTGGTTGGAAAGGAGTCGTATGGGGTCCATATGCTCACTTAGCAAGGAGTCGTATGGGGTCCATACGCTCACTTAGCAAGGAGTCGTATGGGGTCTATACGCTCACTTAGCAAGGAAGAAGCCGTGTAGATTGAAGGAGTAGACACGTGGCTGTTCTCAATCTTCTCAAATACGCCATATCTTCAAATACTGACAAATATTTCTTGAGCGTCGTGCTGCAGATATGATGGCTGACAGACTGTCAAAAATGACAGTAATGATGGCTCTTTATTTATGATGGCTGCTGAGCTGTCCTCGTAAGAGACAAAATCCTTTCTCGAAAACCTATACGACGGCTAATCTTCATAGGGCAGCTGTCTTTGCACGAAATACGAAGTGTCAGATTCATCTTTCATTAAATACATGTTGTGCTGTCATCTCAAGAAATATTAAAATATTCACTGAGCGTACGGCCTTTAGATGAGCGTATGGCCTTGGCTGAGCGTATGGCCTTGAGCGTATGGCTTTGACTGAGCGTATGGCCTTGAGCGTATGACTTGGGCTGAATCTTATGTCAGCGTGTCATAATTTTCACACCCTACAAGTCCCCCTTCAAAGTTTTCGAACTTTATGAATTTCAAAAGTTCAAAATTACTTTGAACTTAAAGTGGGAATAAGTTCTGACACGCTGGCATAAGTTTGTTATCTTCCTCAATATCAGTGCAAATCTTTAGAGATTCTGTTTAAAGCATATCCGTCGTTTGAACTTCTTCTTTTTTTCTATAAATAGGTCTTCCAAGACCTAATTTATTTCTTTACTTTTGCATTCATCTTCGAGAGAGAAAAAGAAACTCAAGACTTAACTTCTTCTTCTTCGATTCAAGCTTTATCAATGGCGCCCAAGGTTGATGCTGCTGCGAAGGAAAAAGGGAAGGCTCCTGCGGAGTCATCTCAGCCCGCCGCCGCCGCTGCTAAGAAGACTACCAATGAGCGCATTCGACGAAGTGAACGCCCATTGAAGCCTCTCTATGGTGAGGATGATGATGATGAACTGTAACTATCCCCTATTTAGGGCTCTGGTTAGAACAAAATCATGAAATGTATCCCCTTTTTAGGGTCAAATACGTCAGAAAATACACTTCCCTCTTTAGGGTTTAGCCGTATCCCATATTTTTTGTTTATACGAAAAATATGTTTGGAGCGTATTCTGTATGATACGTGTATTTTTGATAGAAATGTCAAAATACGTTGTCTTGAAAGAATATGCTATGGCGAGTTGTCTCACTGAGATACGCTAACTCCTGTGTTAGCATATGTTTTTTTGATGATCATCTTGTCAACCATACACTGATACGCTCAAACTGATCATAAACTGAACTTTTAAAATCATTTACTTAAGAAAAACTGAGCGTAAAAAGTGATCTCTGAATTTGTCATACGCTTAGGATAAACTGAGCGTATATGGATCTTCGAGTCTGCCATACGCTAAGGATATACTGAGCGTATGCTGAACTTTGAGTCATACGCTTAAGGAAAACTGAGCTTATGCTGAACCTTGAGTCTGTCATACGCCCAAGGAAAACTGAGCGTATGCTGAATCTTGAGTCTTCCATACGCTTAAGAAAAACTGAGCATATGCTGAACTTTGAGTCTGTCATACGCTTAAGGAAAACTGAGCGTATGCTGAACCTTGAGTCTGCCATACGCTTAAGGAAAACTGAGCGTATGCTGAACTTTGCTATCTCTTTGTGTTGAAGATTTCTAACTTCTTATTCTTCTTTTGCAGTGGATATTCTGGCTCAGGAGGCAGAATTTGAAGGATGTGTAGGAAATAACTATAGAAGTGACTTATCACATGTTCGTTTTCCCCAATTCGATGGACCTTCTACAAGGATAGCTCTTTTAACTAATCAGGAAAATGACACTTTGCTGAACTTGATGAGTGGACTGCCTTTACAGAGTGTGGATGGTGTTACCCACTCAAAGCCAGCATTTCTTTTCGGAGATGCTATTGACATAAACTCTCAGCCTGCTCTGGACAAAGTATCATACTGTTATTATAGGGATGGTGATGTAAATCAGCCAATATATTTGACTGGTTTATCAAAAACCATCAACATAGCTCGCTTATTTCATGCGAGTTGTCAAAGACAAATGAAGTGGGATATCACTCCATCCCGACAAGCAAAGGCTGGGTGGATAGGATATCGTTAAGGAAGATTCCGCAGTGGTACTGAACCACATGTCACATCTCTGCGAGGACTGCTACCTGCCACCATCCCTCCTGAGGACTCGGCACTGCTGAAGCCATACAGAGTCCCAATTTTTGTAAATGAATTTGCTCAACTATAAAATGCCATCTATCCAAAACAGTCTATGAGGCTGACTGGTCTGGTAAATCCGGAGAATACCAGATGGACTGCTCTTGTGAAATGGATCCTGAAGAATTTTGGTGAACAGTTACAAGTGATAGGCCTATATGATGCCATTAAGTGTACTGCCTATGGTTTCAGGCCAAACCCGGATTTGTTCTTGGCGTTAGCGGAGAGGTATAACTACCGTACCGGCACCTTCATGACCCCAAGAGGCGAGATGGGATTCGCCCTTCATGAAATGGCATATATTTCTCAACTGCCAACAGCAGATCTGCCATATGAAGAGTATATCCCTTTCGTTGATGAAATGAATAAGATCTCCGAAGCAAACCCACTGGTTATTCATGTCTTTGAAGAATTGATGTGCCATTACAGTATTTGTAAGGCTTTTTATAAAGGACAAGGTGGAGAAGGAGATTCCAACTGTTATTCTTCCAAATGGATGGCCTATTTATTTCAAGGCCGTACTGATGAAGTTCAAAAGAAGAAAAAGTCTGAGCAGTATGTCGGTGAATTTAAACCTCTGAATCAAGCTGAGATTGACAGGCTCATCCGGGATACCACTCATGACGACATTGTCATTGAGGAAGACGAAGGCACTTATAAAGCCAGTGATAGGTTTGAGACCTATATTAAGCAGGGCAGCCGAGAATTATCTGCTGAAGGTCATCTGGCCGGATTTATCTCTCTCTGGCTGAGAAAATTTGTAGTTCCTGGCACCTGTTCAGCAGACAGGATGCACAGAGGAGTTGTCTTCGCAGCAGTCCGTCTGGTTTTTGGGTATAAGATGGATTTACTGACAGCAATGACATACCGTCTGAATGCTGGATTAAGGGCATACACAGACAGAATGTTCGAATTGGCAAGGAAGAGCCTTACATCCTTTCCTCGGGTAGAAATGCCCTTTACATATTTATTTGGATGGCTGCTTCTGCATTTCGAATCTCTTATGAATGCTGGGATGGCTAGACCAGATGACACCTTTCTGGAAAGATACAGTCACACACCAAAGTGGAAATATGACACTTTGACAGATTGCAGGACTATATTAAACATGGGAGAACTATGGAGCTTCACTTGTGTTCCACCACCTATTGGTTATGAGACCATGCCTGGAAGGTTGGTTGATGGCATTGGTGGCAATGAATTGGATGAGATTCAACATGAATGGCTGAAGAGGATCAGGCCATCTCATTTAATCTGCCGCCGTGACAACATCATTTATCTAGAACCATATCTTCCGAGCAGGTTTGCTCGGCAATTTGGTTACGATCAGTTGCATGTAGGCAATGCAACGACGTGTTTTGGTTATCAAGGCGGGTTGATTGATGGTGCCAGAACGTGGATATATTACATTGCTAAAGGTACATGGGCTACCTTTTCCATGCCAGATCCGGTCACCTATCAGAGAGGAGCTAGAATATTGGCATCTTATGCCAAATTCTATGTATCAGCTAATACCTTTGATGAAAAATTCAGCATCTTAGGTAGAAGCTTTATTCATATTGAAAAGAAATCAACTAAATCAGCCCTGCCTAGAGATTGCCATGATCAAGAAGATCCTTTGGCTACTGATGAAGTTGATGATAAAATTCTAGAAACTTTCTTCTCTGATGACCATCATCAACCATTACATGTACCCATCGGGAGTGCTGAAGAAAGTATATCTGCTGATAATACCCCGAAGAGGAAGCGGGGCAAAGGTGCTGCTGGGCCTGCCCCAAAAAGAGTCACTCGAGCAGAGACTCGAAATCGTGGAGGAATTACCATTCCAGGGACTTCTCCTGTTTCCAATCGAGTCAGAGATGCTGATGAAGCAGGTAGTGATCCAAAAGACAATTATCCTACTGTTCCATTCACAAAAAGAATAGGAAGGAAAGTGATAGTTTCAAAAACTAAATCCGTAATTTGTCTCGATGCAGAGAGTCCCACCGATCGTGCTGTACGATTGGCTTCAGAAAAACAAGCTGCCTTTAATTTTTCTGTAAAGACAGAACCTGTTGAAGAAGATATTCCTGAACCTGTTGGGTCATCCATGCCTTCTGATATAGGATCGATTCCGCCAATGGCCGATGATACGCAGGAGATTAGTCAACCTGCGGTAGAGGCCAAACACCAGACTAAAACAGCTAATGACTTACTGATTTTGAGAGAATCAGTGAAGGAAGCCACTTCTCTCAAACCAATTGCTGAAGCTTCAGAGAGCGAACAAGTTGACAATGAACCGTCGTCTCATTCTTCTGGAGAAGAAGACATGGAGATAGACGATGAATCACCGTCTAAAACTCTAATTGATGTACTGAAGACCATTGGTCAACACTCAGGGTTGACACCAGAGCCAGAGAGGCATATAGAAGTTCAAGTTCCGAGTACTTCTGGGGCGGGAAGCAGTAAAATAAATCCCGTGTCAGAAAGTACTCTGAACAGACTACGAGCCGGGCTGAATGATCCGAAGGAAACTGAATATGAACCAGCTCCAGGTAATATTTTATTCATCAAAGTTTTGTCTTGTCTCTGCTTTATTGTCTTTTGGTTTTGATCATGCTTCTTTGATTCCAACAGCTGTAGGAACTGCACCGGCTATGAGTTCTACTCAAGCCCCACTTGTTCAAACTGATATGGGTGAGGGGAGTTCATATTTGCCGAGTTCTCCAAAAGCACTAACTTCAGCTCCAAGAATAGAGGCTCCTCCTGCTCCTTCCCCTATTATTGTAGCGACTCCCGGTTTTGATACAGGGATAGCAAAAATCATGGGGATGTATTCAGATATTATTTATTCGTATCTGGATACATTCTCAAGACGACTTATGAAGGATAAGACTATGCCCTTTTCAAGTCTTCGAGAGGCGACTAGTTTTCCACTTTCAGCTTTGAGACAGGCTGGTTATGGGACCCAATGTGTCTTTTTTGAACATCTTCTGAATGATTTAGAAGCAAATATCCATAAATATTGGGAGATAAAAAAGAAGGATATTAATTCTCTGACTGCAGTTGAGATTGCTTAATTGGAGAATGAAGCTCAAGCTCAACACATTGCTCTGACAGAATTCCTCGCTCAGTCTTCTAAAGAGCTAATGGTGAAAGACGAAGAAATAATAAGTACTCGTCAGAATATGGAACGCCTAGAGAAAGATGAAGCGTCAAAAGCTGAAGAGCTTAGGAAGTTGAGGGAAGAGCTAGCTCGTCTTCAGGAGCAAATTGCCTCCGTGGAAAAAGAACAATCAGAGATTACTACTGATCGTAAATCTGAAGCTGAACGCTGTCAATTTTTACAGCAAGAGCAAGAATTGATGCAAACCAATCAGATTGAAGAGACCAATCGCCGCAGCTCTATTATTGTGGAATATGACCAACGGATGATTGGAGCTGAAACAGCAGAGCGAATCAAGAAAGCTCATGAAGAAAAGATAAATAATGTAACTGTTCGTATTCAGGAGATAATTACTCCTCCTAAATAGATCTTTTACATTTATCATGTATTGCAATTTTGATACCCATTTGTAATCAATGTTCTGATTTTGATTGAAATGAATATTTTGACTTGATTTCAATTCTGTGAATGATATTTTTTGTAGAAAACATGTTCAGAGGTAAATAATACATGACATATTTCAATAAAATAGAATATACAAATAAACTTTGTAACTCTATCATGATATTAAATCAAAGATAATTTTAGTTTAATACTGATTAGAGAAAACAGAAATCAGATATAAAGATATCTTTGGATTCTATTTTCCATGATCTTTGGACTCGAAAATCAAAAGACGAGATATCATAGAAAATATGATACATACTGAGATAGAAAATTCAGAGGTAATATGGACATGATTTTCTATACAAGATCTTTATTAAATCCACTGGGGATCTAATAAGACAAAATATCAAATTCTCTGAGAAAATGATACATGGTAGAATATCAGTTTTCTCTGGGGATAACGATATCGAGATCACTTTTGTAGAGAAGAATTAACTTTGATTTTATATTTGCTAGGGAATGATGAAAATATTATACATAATATTTTTTAAGAATTTGCCATTGATAGGCATCATTGTGACTTTCCCATCCATAGAGGCAAGCTGGTATACTCCGTTAGAGAAGACTTTGTTTACCACGAATGGGCCTTCCCATTTCGCGTCAAATTTGCCTTTGCTCATATGTGTCATGGTCATAGGACGTCTGACAGTAAGGACCAGTTCTCCCTTCTGATATGCTCTGACTTTGACTTTTCGGTTAAAAGCTTTTGAGATTCGGGCCTGATACAGCTCGATATTTTGTTGAGCATACAAACATTTTTCATCTAGAGCTTCCAATTCTTGAAGTCGAAGACGATCATTGTTTTCTGTTGTAAGTTTATTGGAGATTGCAATTCTCAGAAAAGGAATCTGGATCTCAAGGGGAAGAACAGCTTCACACCCATATACCAAAGAGAAAGGCATACATCCGGTTGCATTACGAATTGTGGTACGGTAGGCCCATAAGCATTCACCAAGCTTCTTGCTCCAGTTGCGTTTGTTGGAAGAAACGAACTTTTTTAAGAGTTTGATGATCGTTTTATTGAAAGCTTCTGCCAATCCATTAGCTGCTGGATTATATGCTGTAGAAGCTAAATTATTGATCCGATGATCGTCGCAGAATCGAGTAAATTTCTGACTGACGAACTGCGGTCCGTTATCATGGATAATACACCGAGGAACACCAAATCGATAGATGACATGATGTTTGACGAAGTTGATAACATTAGAAGTTTTGACTTCAGATAACGGGATTGCTTCAGCCCATTTAGAAAAGTAATCAGTTATTGCTAGAATAAACCGATGTCCTTTTGATGATGGTGGGTTGATAGGACCAATGACGTCCATGCCCCAAGCCTCAAAGGGCCATGATGCCGCTGTTGGGTGTAAGAATTCTGACGGTTGATGGATAAAGTCTGCATGAATTTGACAGGCTTTACATTTCCGAGCATATTGAATGGCGTCAGCCACCATCGTGGGCCAATAATAACCCATACGTCGGATACGATCTTGAAGCTTAGGACCTGGTTGATGGGCTCCACAAACACCATCATGTGCTTCACGGATAATCTGCTGTACTTCTTCACCAGCGATGCATCGGAGGAGAAGACCGTCGTAAGACCGACGATATAGTGTCTTCGTAGTATGATTATAATAGAATCTGAGAGATCGACGCCGGATAGACGCTGCTTCACTCGGATTATCAGGAAGTATGTCATACAAAATAAAGTCTAGAAACGGGCGTCTCCAGTCTTCAGTTATGGCTTCTGTTTCATTAGAAAAGACATATTCCATAGTAGAATCAGAAGAAGACGAGGACACTTTGTCAAACTTTAATCCAGCATCAAGGTTGAGAGAATCTTTGTCTGGTTTATGAGGAAAAGCCAAAGCCAAATTATTCTCAATGCAGAATAGTTCTCGGTTATAAACCACTATCACTTGCTGACGTCTGATTGGTATGGCTAATATAGCAGCAAGATTAGCCAAAGCATCAGCTTCTGCATTATAGGCTCGTCGAACATGTTCAATAAAGAAACCTTCAAAGGATGAGGCCATAGAGAGTGCTGCTCGATGATAAGGTATCAAATCCTGATGACGAACTTCATACGTTCCTCTGATCTGATTGACAATAAGCTTGGAGTCTCCATAAACTTCCAAATATTGAATATCTATATGTTTAGCAAGTTGAAGACCGATGAGCAATGCATTGTATTCGGCTACATTGTTTAAACATGATTGATCCAGAGAATAAGCCCTCTGAATAGTTAATCCTTCTGGGGATACAAGAACAATCCCAACTCCGGCAAAAATATCGTCGTTAGGACCTATTCTAGATGCTCCATCAAAAATAGACGCCAGGTAGGAATTTCTTCAGAAATTAGATTTGAATCCAGAACTTCATCAGGAATCTCATCATATAATTTAGAATCTTCTGGAACTGCATGAGCTGCCAGAAAATCAGCAAGAGCCTGTCCTTTAACTGACTTCTGAGGAATATAATGTATATCGTATTGAGCTAACAAGATTCCCCAATTAGCTAGTCTGGAGTTGAGAATACCGGGTTTCTTTATCATAATCCTGATGGGATTCACTCTAGAAATGACGTGAATCGTTTGACCGATAATATATTGTCGCGTTTTCTGAACAGCAAACATTAATGCTAGGCATTCTTTCTTGATTGGAGAATAACGTGGTTCAGCGCCTGTCATTGTGCGACTGAGATAATAAATAGCCTGTTCATGGCCATCTTTATTTTTCTGGGCGAGTAATGCACCAAGAGAATGATCCATGGCTCGAACATATAGAAGGAATGGTATTCCCGAGATGGGAGGTACCAAAACTGGAGGGTTCATGAGATACTGTTTGATATCGTCAAATGCTTTTTGACATTCTTCGTTCCAGACAAAAGATACACCTTTCTTCAGAAGTTTGTTGATTGGTCTGCAGCGTCCTGATAAGTTGGAAATGAATCTCCTGATATAAGCAATTCTTCCTTGAAATCCTCGTAGCTCTTTTAAGGTGCGTGGAGGACGCATCTCTTGAATGGCTTTGATCTTCTCGGGATCCACGTGTGTACCTTTAGCGATAATGAGAAGCCGAGAAATTTACCACTAGATACGCCCAGGAAGGACTTAGTAGGGTTCATTTTAAGTTGATGCTGACGCATTAAATCAAAGATAGTCTTCAAATCTTGGATATGATCCTCCTTTCGTCGATTTTTGACTGCAATATCATCAACATAGCATTCGACTATTTTCCGGAGATGGTCGCGGAATATAGTGCTCATTGCTCGCTGATATGTTGCTCCTGCATTTTTGAGACCAAACAGCATCACTGTATAACAGTATGTACCGATCGGCGTTCTGAAGGAAGTGTGTTTTTCATCATCTGGAAACATTTTGATTTGATTATATCTCGAATACCCATCCATGAATGACATCCGTTCGAAACCACATGTGTTGTCGATCATGACATCTGTAATTGGAAGAGGAAACTTGTCTTTAGGACAAGCTGCATTGAGATCGCGAAAGTCTATACAGACTCGGATCTTGCCGGTCTTTTTAAGGACAGGAACGATATTAGCCACCCATTCAGGATGTTGTTCCTCTCGAATAAATCCAGAAGCCATAAGCTTGTTGACTTCAGCTTCAATTGCATCCATAATGTCTGGACGAAATCGTCGCTGTTGTTGTTTGACTGGTTTAGCATTTGGCATGATATTAAGTTTGTGCATTGCAATCTTTGGATCTAATCCCGGCATATCCTCATAACTCCAAGCGAAGACATCGATATAATCATGAATAAGCTTGATCATGTCTTGCTTATCCGTTTCTGAAAGACTTTCGCTGATGAATATTAGTTTAGGGGACCCTTCTTCACCAACATCAATTTGGATCAGTTTATCTTCAGTAGGAGGTTCCCTCTGCACGAACCTGAATTCCCATTGATTATCTAATCTTTGAGCCCATTGTTCTGATTCGGGTGATATTTCAAAATCATCCTCATCTTCATCATTTTCTTGCGGGCCATCAACGGAGACCATATTGATGGATAGAATAGAGCGATGGAGATCACCAATACTTGTGTCAGAATCCCAAAAAAGGGAATCGGAAGATTCAGATCGTTCATCTTCATCGGATTTTGAATCTTCATGGACTATGTTGATAAAGGAAGGAGGAGGAATGTAACCTAAACCACATTTTGTCCTTCCGTATTTTAATGGAGGAATTCGAACAGGCATTCTTCTTCCTTTTCCATTATTGAGACTGGTTCTGAAGTCATAACCCATATTCTTGATGATATTTTTGGACTGTTGACTGTAGCGACGCAGTTGTAACCTTCCAGTATCGTCGTTTGTGTTATCTTCTTCCAGGTTAGGAGGATTCTGGGGTCCTTTATAGAAGAATATTGGGTTTTATCCCTTCTTTCTAATAGGGACCACGAAGTATGATTTTTGTATGGACTCCAATGATACGTCTGTATGAAGAGTTTGAACAACTCCTATAGTTAGTGGCTCTAAGCTATCTAGTAATTGTAAATAACTTTGTACATGATTACAGACATCAATATACTGCAAAGGAGATGCTTCATTAATATCAGATACTGTATTTACAACAGAAGGCTGAGCCTTATCAGACTTAGTCAAATTAATGACAAAAGGGAAAGAGGAAGAGCGATCAGAAGTTTTATTTCGATTAAGATCGATAACAAAAGGCTCAGAAGAGGTGAGCTCCCTTGAAGAAGATCGTGGATAAGTAGTACGTCCACTGACTGGAATGACTAGAGTATCTGGTCTAGCCTGAGAAGATGGAAGGGGAGTGGCACGTCCACTGACAGGAATTATCAGTGAACTTTGTGGAGCTTGAGAAGACAATACAGTAGTACGTCCACTGACAGGAATTATCAGTGAGCCTTGTGGAGCTTGGGCAGGTGATGAAGTAGTACGTCCACTGACAGGAATTATCAGTGAGTCTTCTTCAGATGATTTAACAGACTGCGGAGGAGTGATACACCCTTTTACCGGAATAATAAAAGTGTCGACTTTTGATATCTCATCATCATTATCCATAGCTTGCAAGACTTTTGAATATTCATCCTTGTACATGCGAGCGTCATTGAAGTAAGCTTCGACTCCTTTGAATGGATAGAGATCTGCAACCTCCTTTTGAACTTCTCCATTATCATCAACATATTTGAAGCACTGATGAAGAGTCAAAGGAACGACATTATGTTCATGCAAGAATGGTCTCCCTAATAGAGCATTGTATGAGCAACCATGATTGTCGATGATGTAAAAAGTAGCTTTAGTGCGAAGATCGCCTATTTAAAATTTGAGGCGAATCTTGCCCAAAGGCTCACTTTTTCCTTGATTAAATCCCAAGATGGTAGTGATAGTGCTGGAAAGACTATGTACAGGTATCTTCAGTGCATCTAGCATAGCTTTTGGCATAATACTGAGAGCGGATCCTGGATCAATCAGTAGACGATCAACCTTCATAGAATCGATATATCCTGTATGATATAAAGGACGGTCATGTCGATTATCCTCTAGCAGCATATCGTCCTGCGTAAAGGTAATGTTTGGAATAAATTCCAATACATTATGGCAATAAGAGACAGGTTCTGTTTCCAACTTCTTGAGGAGAGTTAGGCAGGTTTCTGCTTGCAGCAGTGCTTCACTCAGAGTTTCTTGAGTTTCCTTAGAAAGGCGTAAGAGCTCAAAGATTGATAATTTAGCTGGTGTATTGGCTAGTTGAGCCAATATATCAAAATTATAAGACTTTTCAAGTCCTGTAGGAGATGACTTCTTCAATGGTTTGTCGAAGCGGACTTGTTGTTTGCCTTTGTCAGCTGCTGTTGGCTTAGAAGGAACTGTCTCAACAGGATTATTTGAAGGCTCTTCAGTAGAGACTGGTGTTGGAGCTGTAACCGGAGGGACATCAGGAGTTTCTCCAGGAATTTCAGCATAATCTTTCAGATATATTTTTCCTGACCGAGTTCCAGCAAGAACTTTGCCTTCAGGCTCAGGTTCAGGGTCTATGGAAACCATGTTGCAATTCTTTATCTTGCTCTTGGTTCTTTTATGCTTGATGAGAGCTTCATTCCAGAAACCAAGGCCAACACGAGATTGATTATGTCTTATAGTGATGGCTAAAGGTGCTCGGAGTCCTTTGCCTGAGTTCAAACCAGGAGCAGTGGCTAAATCATAACCCATCTTCGCCATTAATTCACGAGATTGTGAACTGTATAGATGAAATGCAGGCTTGTACCTATCTTCAGATTGAGGTACAGATCTTATCTCTGTAGGGAGTAAATTTCCTGCCAAGATGAAAGTAGAGTTTAGATAAAAATCGGGTGTGAAACTAGTAGTCATATTGCATGACTTAGTCTTCCCGAGCTTCTTTTTAGATAAAGGAGTCTTCCGAGGAGCAGAGGAAGACGTCTCAAACTCTGTTACTAAATCCGGGTGGATCCACATGATCTCTCCCTTCTTAGTTGTGACAGGAACAAGTCCTTCATTCTGTGCTGGTGGAATATTTACAACTTCGAGAGTTGCTTTGGGGATAGGAACAATCCCACTTTCCACCATTAAAGGAGGAAAGTCACCGAACTACATTGAAATTACATTTGCTGTGACTGTCTTGTCTTTGGGTGTTAGTGTCACAGCTCCTGATTTGATCATCTCTTGGATCTTTCCTTTTAACACATAGCAAGACCGGATTGTATGACCCAGCATTCTATGATATGGACAGTATTTTGGATGATCTGTCTTGTTGGCTTCATCAGGCTTTTTGATTTCTGGCAATTGAATCTTGTTACCTTTGAGTAAGCATTCAAAGATACCCTGAACATCATCATCGTCGAAAGAATATTCTTTCTTCGACCGAGGAGGTCTCTGTTGTTGATTTGTTGGAGCTGGGGTAGCTTGAGTAGTCTTTACCTCTTGACTACTATTTTGGAGATTGACTTCAAGAGCCTCTTTCCCTTTTCGATTATTGGGTCGAGTACTATTACTAGCGCTCTGATTTGATTCCTTGGGAGCCATTTGTACCCCCAGACCCTTGAAGGTCTCAGCACTGACCTCGGCAGCTTTGGCACTGACGATGAATGAAGGCCAATCTTGGAACTGAGTGGACCCTGTCCACATGCTGATGATTGGTAAGAGATTTGACTTGCAAGTGTCGATAGTAACAGCATCGGGAGTTTCGAAAGGCATTTTGAGGGCTTCTCTTCTGAATCTTTCAATGAAGTCCTCGGTGGTTTCATTATTTTTCTGTTTAATTCTTATGAGGGCTGACATAGTCATGTCATTGAGCCCTTCATAGAATTGTTCGAGAAACATTTGTTTGAAACCAGAAAATGAGGTAATGCACCCATCAGGGAGACTTCTATACCATTCATAAGCTGTTCCTTTAAGACATCCGACGAACACCCGAGTGAGGAGGGCGTCACTTGGTTGCAGTTGATCAGTCATTACCTCAAAGTGATTAATGAACTGACTTGGGGAGGTTGTCCCATCAAAGAAAGAGATAGTCGGAGGCTTGTATTTAGGAGGATATGATACTTGCTTCCATTCTATCGGGTAAGGTTGCTTGATACCTAACCTTTGTAAACCATCCTTCTGTTTGAATGCCTCAAATTGAGTTCGGAGATTCCTTAACTTTTCAGTAACAATTCCAGAAGATTGGGGAGTTGTAACTTGTTGAGTGTAATTGGGAGGAGGGACTGCAGCATATGTACCACCCCCAGCTCCAGACTGACTTGGAGTGGGTTGTACATGAACATTAGATTGTATCCCCGGAATAGTAGAGGGTTTCGGGTTTGGAGCAACAGGAGTATTTAATACAACTGGAGGGGCTGTCTGTTGGACTTGCTGAGTTTGATGCTGAGCTTGCATAAGAGTATGCATAGCATTCAATGTATCTGCCATAGCTCGCAACTGTTATTCTAAGGAAGAAATCCTTTGTTCATGAGCTTCGGTGCTAGTTGAAGGTTCATGATTGCCCTCTGCCATGTAAGTGGTAATCATTCGAGGAATAGATGATGAAACAGTCTGTTCTGAATCATCGCTGTGTGAGTCAGTATCTTTCCCGGGGCTATTTACGGGAATCAATACTGGAAAGTTGGACTCTCCAAGGAAATCCTCTGTGATCTCTGGATTACCACTTGGATGAGAAGAAGAAGAGACCCTGGCCAAGGCTCCGGTCCTGGATCGGGTGCCGAGATAAACTCCATCTTCAGATTCTGATATAGCATCAGACCGTATGCTACCCCTAATATTTCTGGAGGTCATGTTGACAGAAGCGTAAAGAGGTTCATCTTCATCCAATATTGGTTCATATTGAATCCGTTCGAAAACAGATTGTCTTTTTGGTGAACAACAACACCGAATCACCACTCGAGGTTGGAAGTTGCAACCATGCTTTTCATGGCAAATATGAGTAATGTCATAGCCTGATGGAGTATCGATTCTTCGTTTATTTTGCAAATACTCTCGGAGATCTGTAGGAACAGATTGGGAAGTACTTGAAGATAGTTTCTGTGTAGAAACTTGTCTTTTGTTCTTCTGTCTTCTCGGTTCTTGAGTGTATAAAGACTGATTAATTTAAGCCACATAGTTCTTGGCATATTCTGCATCAGAGTCTAGTATACTTGTCTTAGTGGAACCGAGACGATTCTGATTAAGCTTGTTACGAAGATCCGTAGGAGATCTGACTTTGGTATCAGTCTTGGATACTTGTAATTTGTCTTTCTCAGATCGAGAAATTTTGAGAGAAGGAAGATGGGTATTATTCCGACTAGGAGTCGGTAATAATCCATCTTTAGAGAAATTAGCCAAAAGGCGTTTTCCTTTGTTTGATCTAGTAAGAGTACTAGTTAAATTAACTCCAGAGGTAAAGACCTTAGGAGTAGAGGAGTTGACTAAAGAGTCTTTCTTCTTGGTTGGTATAAGATGTGCAAGTTGTGGGGGAATCATTTGTATGTTCTGTGGAAGAGAACCCCCAGCCTGACTTTGAGAAACAGTCAGAGGACTGTATCTGTTAGCATACGCTGACTTCAGTTTGGACTTCTGGTCATATGCTGCCTTTTTATGAGCATACGCTGGCTTTGGCTTAGCGTACGCTGCCTGATGTTGGCTTTTGTACGCTGCCTTTGCCGTACGCTGCCCTTTGACTGCTATACGCGCAGAGTCATTAATGGCTAAAGAGCCGACTGCTGTCGTAAGAGTAGAGGGAGAAGAGACTTTGACAAGTCCAGAGATGGTTTTCCTTGGACACGCTGACTTGGTTAAAGAATCCACTTTGTCAGCGTGACTAGGAGAAGCCACTGTTGCCGTGTTCAGAGAAGCCGAAGTGTGCTTCGTTGAAGTTGAAGACGTGTTCTTGTCAGCATGAGAAGTGACAGAAACGTCTTGGGCTGTTGAAGAAGACTTAGGGACATAGACAGAGTGTCCCTTCTTCTTGACAGGAAAATCGGAGGAAGCAGTTCGGCCCTCCTTCGCCTTGAGCATTTCTTCGTAAGCAGATTGGTCGAATTGTACGACCATCGTCTTCTTCGTCGAGCCGATCGACGAAGTATCGCATTGAGTTGTTGCTATCTCGTTGGAGGAGACAGCTTTCCCCAGCAGAGTCACCAATTTGTTTTCCATAAATAAATTCACTTTATTTATTTTGTATCTGAGAAAATTATAACTGTAGGAATCTAATCTAGAAGACGATTACTTTATCCTTTGGACGATGCGATAAAGAAAACTCAAACTTTGAAGAACTTGGACAGCAACTGGGCAATCTCTCTGTTCTCTCTGAAATTGACTGTGTGTCTGATGAAGATGAAGAAACTCTCTTTTATAGAGTTCTGGATAACTGTTCTGAAGTATACGCTCAGTCAGTTACTTGACGTGTGCATAACTGCAGGGACGCGTGGCAAATTCTGGTGAAGACACGTTGGAGTGCGGTTGAGAGTAGTGGAATATATCTAGGAGAGATTGGTGGCATGGATGCCACGTTGCATAACTTCTGAATAACTGAGTAACTGAGTACAGGACACGTGAGAACGTGTGTTGACTGTACATTGAAAGTCATCCTGGATGCCTTTACTGTGATATGCTGTCCTTGAAGAGGAGTCATACGCTAGCTTTTGAAGGCACATGTCTTGCATACGCTGACTTGGATCATATAAAGCTGATACGCTCACTTGATTGGGAAGGAGTCGTATGGGGTCCATACGCTCACTTGGCTAGGAAGGAGTCGTATGGAGTCCATACGCTCACTTGGTTGGGAAGGAGTCGTATGGGGTCCATACGCTCACTTGGTTGGGAAGGAGTCGTATGGGGTCCATACGCTCACTTAGTTGGAAAGGAGTCGTATGGGGTCCATACGCTCACTTGGTTGGAAAGGAGTCGTATGGGGTCCATACGCTCACTTAGCAAGGAGTCGTATGGGGTCCATACGCTCACTTTGCAAGGAGTCGTATGGGGTCCATACGCTCACTTAGCAAGGAAGAAGCCGTGTGGATTGAAGGAGTAGACACGTGGCTGTTCTCAATCTTCTCAAACACGCCATATCTTCAAATACTGACAAATATTTCTTGAGCGTCGTGCTGCAGATATAATGGCTGACAGACTGTCAGAAATGACAGTAATGATGGCTCTATATTTATGATGGCTGCTGAGCTGTCCTCGTAAGAGACAAAATCCTTTCTCGAAAACCTATACGACGGCTAATCTTCATAGGGCAGCTATCTTTGCACGAAAGACGAAGTGTCAGATTCATCCTTTATTAAATACATGCTATGCTGTTAACTCAAGAAATATTAAAATATTTACTGAGCGTACGGCCTTTAGATGAGCGTATGGCCTTGGCTGAGCGTATGGCCTTGAGCGTATGACTTTGACTGAGCGTATGGCCTTGAGCGTATGACTTGGGCTGAATCTTATGTCAGCGTGTCATAATTTTTACACCCTACAAGAGTCACGCGCTCGGCTGCAAGCAAAACAAATGCTGGTAGCTTCCAAACCCTTAATGTTTAATTTCCTGATTTGGAATGTCCGAGGAGTTGCGAATGCAATGACTTTTAAGCGTTTGAAGACTCTGATTAGAACTCATAAAGTTAACTTTGTGGCTATAATTGAACCTAAAGTGGACAGTGAGCAACTCACTCGTTATCGGGTTAAGCTTGGGTTCTTTGTGGCCTTCTCCAACTCTAAGGGCAATATATGGGTTATGGCCAGAGTTAATTGTGATATCACAATGGTCGAGTCTTTCGATCAGGCATTATCTATTCGATTGGTAGATCCTTTGCTACCAGTTGAGACTCTTATCTCTATCGTGCATGGAGATAATAAGAAGGAAGGACGAAGGCTTCTATGGGATAGGTTACTGGAGCTGCAATGCTCGCAGAGATTGCCATGGATAGTGGGTGGAGACTTTAATGTTGTGCTTAGAACGGAGGAAAAATTGGGGGGGTCGACGAGCGGATGCGGTGTCCTTACAGGATTTTGCTAATTTTTAGTTAGCAGCGGGTGTTACTGAGTTGTCTTTCACTGGGAGCGTCTACACTTGGGTGAAGTCGGACAATTCCGATCGTCGTGCATCACATTTAGATCGGGTATTCTTGGACAATAGATGGCACCAATTGGCTCCTTGCACTATGGAGGAACATTTGAATCGAACGAAATCGGACCATGCTCCAATTTTAGTTCGTTTATTAGCTCAATAGCAAGGTGGTCGTAAGCAATTTCGGTTTCTGGATTTCTGGACAAAACACACAGATTATCAACAGCTGATTCACGATGCGTGGCACTCAGTGGACCATCGGCATGGCCTTACTAAAGTTGCGCTTCGATTGGAAGCATGCAGGAAGGTTCTATCTTTGTGGAGTCGTGCTACCTATGGAGACTTGTTTCAAGCAGTTAGGGAAGCGGAGGATAAGGTGTTAGCAGCTGAGCTCGTTTTCGAAGTTGATGGCTCTGAGAACAACAAGATTGCACTTGCCCAAGCTGCTGCTTTGCTGAAACAACGTGTTCGACTTGAGGAGGAGTTCTGGAAACAGAAGTCCAGGTTGAAGTAGGATTTAGAAGGGGATAAGAACTCGACATACTTTCATGAATGTGTGAATTATAAGAAGAAAACTCTCGGGATCCATTCTATATCTACTCCGAATGATACTTTATTGATTGATAAGGCTCATATTCAATCTTATGCAGTTGAATATTTTTCGGCATTATTTCAGAGAGGAGACATTAAAGATGATGAAGACTTGCTTTCAGTTATAGCCTGTTTGGTCGGGGAACAAGAGAATGACTGTCTTATTGCCCTTCCGACCAAAGACGAGCTTTTTGCAACGATTAAATCGTTGGACATGAATAGTGCTTGGGGACCAGATGGGTTTACTCCCAAATTTTTTCTCAGCAGTTGGGAGATCATAGGAGAAGACATCACAGAGGCGATGGGGATGTTCTTTGATGGATTCTCTTTACCTAGAGCCATAACAAACACTTCATTGGTTTTGATCCCAAAGACGAAACAGCCAAAATATTTTTCGGATTACCGCCCTATCAGTCTGTGCTCGGTGCTGAATAAGATTATTTCGAAGACTCTAGCTCTCCGTTTGGCTCCATTACCCAGACTCATTTCTCCTGAACAGAGTGGGTTTGTACGTGGTCGAGAAATAGTTGATAATATTGTTCTTGCACAGGAGATTATGGCGAAGATGAATAAGAAGCATTGGGGAGGTAATATTGCTATCAAGTTAGATATGATGAAGGCCTATGATCGTTTAGATTGGAGATTTTTGCTGAAAGTGCTACAAAAGTTTGGGTTTCATAATAAGTGGGTGGATATGATGCTTCGAATACAAAACAATGTCTGGTTTGCTCCCCTAATCAATGGAGAATCGGCAGGCTATTTTTAGGCATTTCGAGGTGTTCGACAGGGAGACCCTTTGTCCCCTGCTTTGTTCATTCTAGCGGCGGAGGCTCTATCTCGTAGTTTGAAGTTGTTGCCATCGACGGACGGGTTCACTCCGTTCATTTCACCTAGGGGTTGCGTGCCTATAACTCACTTATCTTATGCTGATGATGTGTTACTCTTTTCGGCAGGGGATTTAAGGTCTATAACACTGATTCAGAAAACTTTGAGCAGGTACGAGGATGCATCAGGGCAAAAAATTAATGTTGCTAAGACTTCCCTATATGTCTCGACTAAGACACCACCTGAACGGGTTGCTGAGTTAGCTGATCGCACGGGGTTTTCTGTTAGCTCACCTCCTTTCACCTATTTGGGATGTCCGATGGCCGCAGGGCATCAGAACTCAGGTATGTATGAAGAACTAATCAACAAGATCCGGGCGAGAGTAGAAGGCTAACATAACAAGCTCTTGTCGCCTGGAGGGAAGTTGGTGTTAATTAAATCGGTGCTTACTTCAATACCGGTGTACACACTAACTGCCTGTAATCCTCCTCTCTCGGTATTGAAACGCATTAAAGCTATTTTCAGCAATTTCTTCTGGAGATCGATCCAGGGGGCCCCCAAACGCAGATGGCTGGGGTGGGAGTCCATTGCGAGAATGAAGTCGGAGGGAGGACTTGGCATTAAGCGATTAGAAGACATTATGAAGGCCTTCTCTATCAAGTTATGGTGGAAATTTCGAACTCAAGAGAGCCTCTGGGTGCAATTCTTCATGAGAAAATATTGCTCTCAGCAACACCCGAGTGCAGTGCGGATCACAACGAACTCGTCTCATGTTTGGAAAAGACTTCTGGCAGGGAGGGAGATGGCAGATCAGTATATACTTCAGGATGCTGCGGGCCTACATTGGCGTCGTTCATCAGGTAGATTTACCCTTGCTTCGACATGGGATGTTTCTAGAACACAGTGGCCTATAGCTCCTTCATTCATCCATATTTGGGGGACCTGCATTCCGTATAAATGGTCAATTTTGTTATGGCGAGTATTGCATAACAAAATTCCAACTGATGAACAGATAATGAAGATCGATTTCAGCATGGCTTCTCAGTGTCATTGCTGCGTGCACAGTTCGGTTGAAACTACAGTACACATTCTAAATTCTGGAGAATTAGCTAGGGAGTTTGGGCTGTTATGCAAGGTGTGTTCCACATACAGGGAGGTGGTCGAACATTGGTTCAGAGGATGAGGAGGTGGTGGCACGCAGGAAAGCTTCATCAAAAACAGATTGGAGTGGGGGCTATTATATGGGTATTGTGGAAAAATTGGAACAAATGACGATATGAAGGGTATAAGTTCTCATCTCATATGCTCGTGAAGGAGATTCATAGACAGATTGCTAAAGCTACTGTCAAGTGTTCGTACTAGTTTTACTATGATTTTTTGTTTCTTGGATTATCGCCATATATATATATTCTATATATATGTGGTGACTTATTTTGTAACTTGATTGGTACTCATCTATTATTTAATAAAATCCTAGTTTTCAGATAATATATATATATATATATATATATATATATATATATATATATATATATATATATAACAGTCTTTCTTTTCCTCTCCTGGCCCTCCCCATGGCCGCATGATCCCTCCCCCCGCCTGCTATATATATATATATATATATATATATATATATATATATATATATATATATATATATATATATATATATATATATATATATATATATATATATTTCCCATGGCCGCATGATCCCTCCCCCCGCCTGCTATATATATATATATATATATATATATATATATATATATATATATATATATATATATATATATATATATATATATATATATATATATATATATATATATATATATAAAATGTATATATATATATATAAAAAATATAATATATATATATATATATATATATATATATATATATATATATATATATATATATATATATATATATATATATATATATATATATATATATATATATATATATAAAATATATATATATATATATATATATATATTAAAAAAATATATTTTTTTTTATATATATATATATTTATATATTTATATATATATATATATATATATATATATATATATATATATATATAACAATCTCCCTCTCCCTCTCCCTCTCCTGGCCCTCCCCATGGCCGCATGATCCCTTCCTGTAATGCCCCAGTCCCAAAATACGTAGGACTAGGAACGTAGACATGCCAGCCGTATAATAAATATACGTAAGCTATAAAATGCAGTAAACCACAACTAACTAATCTCATCCACAAAATGTAAGAATCAAAGATATCATATAATCAACTATGAATTGTCTTGATGCAATTTGTTGGGCGGAGACAAATCCACTACTAACTAATTTAAATAAGGAAGAATTATACAAGGAAAATGAATTAGTCGAGCGAAGCCAAGAGGATCTAAGTGCAATCATTCCTGAAGAAATAGTGACGATCACGGCCACGGCTAGAACACCTACGAAAGACAAGAGCACACACCTGACGAGATAACCAGGTCCTCAGAGGGACGTAACAAGATACAATAAACATGCCATATAAATACTGAATATAAAATATGCCACAATCAAAGAAAGTGACAAAACATAAATAAGGCAACCTAACCGTACTAAAGTGAACATGCAGTTGAGAACAAACCTTTCGTCGCATGAGCCCTGGCTATAAATAGGATCTGGTATAGTCCATACTTGGGCACCAGTGACCTAAGCACATGACGTTCAAAAACGATAGTGGCAAACCTGAGTGGCTCATACCCGTATCTCCAGCGAAGCTTCCGGGTTACAAGGGAAGTGCAATCGAAGCCCATACGACAAAAAAATATTCTCCCCACCCAATGTACCTATCATGTCGCATCCACGACCATGTAAAACTACTAACCGTCAAGGCTTCTTACATACAACTATTGACAGTTAGACCTAACGCACGTCCTATATGCATCAGTGATCAGCCAACACGCAAGGCCGGATGCTATATGCTACTCACACTCACACATCTCGTGGCACATCAGTGTCAAAGTTTATGTAATGCACTAAACTAGTGGTAGTCCCTTAACTCTAGGTCCATATGCAATCAAGGGATAAATAACAACGTACATCTAATATCACCGAGCATGCACTAGGTCAGGTACTGTAATAATGGTACAAATAAAAGAAATAAAAATAAATACACAGTGATATGCAATAAATAAAATGCAGACAAATTATAAACAGCAAATTATGGTAAGGTATCTTGCCAGTTATGTCGCCTGGTGTGGTATGATAATCCGACAAGTCCTGTTCTGTCCAATGGCCGGGGTCGATATGTGAGGGTCCGGAGTCGCGAGAAAATAGGCAAGCACGATTAGTCATGAGCAACTTTTGATAATCAAAGAGAATTCGCTGGGGAGAAATACTCGTACTTATCTTTAGAAAATATATACATTTATTTGGAAACTAGATTTTGGTAGTAAATAGATTTTAGTAAAAATATTTTGAAAAAATCAAAATCAAAATCGTTCAAAGTTGTCAAAATAACTTTATAGCTGAAAAATATATCTTATTAATTTGATAAATTTTCAAAAATACTAGGAATTATTTTATAATCAGGAAGCTACATTTTATGGGTCAAAATACTTTTGAAGAACTATTTAAATAGATGAAAAATTATTTTAGGTTTTATAACTAACTGAAAGAAAAACTTACTTTTTGTTAATAAAAATAAACCTAAACAATAGTAACAATTAATAATAAAACTTATAATAATTTTTAAATGATACTAGAATACCAAATTACTCCTACTGTGAACTTAGTAAATAATAATAAGATAATAATATAAATAATGATAATAATAATAAAACTACTAATAATAATAATAACAGTAATAATAATAATAATAATAATGATACAGCATATGATATAATAATAATAATAATAATAATAATAATAATAATAATAACAGTACAACATCTTCCCCCCCCAATCAACTTAATATGAGAGAGATAGAGAGGATTCGGGAAGAGGTTCTCACCGTTGGGTCGGCGGCGCGGGACAGAAAAAGGGGGCGGAAGATCTGGCAGGAGGCGGCAGGGCGATCGTTCACCGGTGGACGGAGAACGCGGTCGGCACAGGGGTTTGGGCGTGCACCGTGCGCGACGGGGCACGGAGGATCTGGCGGGACGGGGGTTTGTCGGGATCGGTGCTAGCTGTGCGGCTCACGGTTGTGGCAGCGCACGCTCGGCGAAGTCCTGGAGGCGCCGAGGCAATAATGGCGGAGGCAAGGGAACGATACACCGGGAGAGGAGTCGTCGACGGAGGTTTCGTTGCTGCGGCGGTCGACGGAGGCGGCTGCGAGGGCGCGGGGCTCGCCGGCGCTGGCTTGGGGAAATCGGGTATGGGGGACGGCGGCTGAGGCGAGGTAAGGCTTTCCTTATTTATTTTATTTTTTTTGGTTGTGTGGATGACGACGGTGGTGGACGCCGTGGGTGGTGATGATGGGGGTTTCCGGCAGATTTTGGCCGATGGAGGTACCGGTGGTGGTGGTTGCGTCGGGATGGGTGCGGTGGCCGGAGATCGAGAGGATGACGGGGTGGTGCTGGCGATGGTAGGATGATGATGGTGGTGTCGAAAATTTGGAGAGCAGGGTGATGGTGGTTATGGTGATTTTGGGGCGGCTGTGGTTGGTGGTCGTGGTTGGGTTTGGTCGAAGCCGAGTAGACGGTGTTGGGTTGACAGGGATGATGTAGGCGAGTATTGGCCGTTGGCGGCCAGGGGAAGATGGCGGAGTCGGAGACGACAAGGAGGATGGGTGGTAGTATTAGGCTTAGGATTTATTTGTGTCGGGATTGTCGACACGGAGTAAAATATACATGTAGAGGATGGAATAAGAAGCTGGGCACGGACACGATGCACATACACTCTAAATTGTGGTAGAAATTTATGGATGAGTACCTCTCCTTATATAGGAGGTGGGAATTCCCAGTTGGATAGGGATTGGGAGGATTTAAATCCCCCATAGATAATATCATATTAAATTAAAATTTGATTTAAACTTTAATCGTTCAAATCTAAATCAAAGTTAGATAAAATCTTCATTTAATTCAAACTCACATGAAATCTTTTCTAATTTAAATTATCCAAAATAATTCAAATATTAAATAGAACAAAATCTTAAATATCTTTTTCATAAATATTAAAATATAACATTAATTAATTTCGAAAATCAAGGTAATTACTTAAATATTAAATCATAAAGTAGCTTTTTATAAATAACAAAAGTATGTTACTATACAAATTTCAAATTCCGCAAATATCTAGAATATATTTTATATAAACCAAAATTTTCCAAATCACTATTTATTTTTAAACGACGAACAAAATAACTCTTTTTAAAAATAAAAATATTTATCACATTTATTTGAACATGTACTTTCCTATATAAAATAAATTTATAATAAAAATATTTTTCTAACATATGTACCTCGACACATATTCGCACTCGTCGAGAAATTACGAAACGCAAATCTCACACGTTACGTAAATACAACATTTCGAACTCGTATGCGAAGTACAAAATAAATATAAAAATTTAAAAATGTAGTAGAATTTTAGGGGGTTTACACTCCCTCCGTCTGCTCGCGGCTGTAGAAGCATGGAAAAGAATAAAGAAAGATCCATGCGGCCAGGGAGCCTCATGCAGCTCAGAAAACTCATGCGGCTCGGGATCCATGCGGCCCAAGCGTCTATGCGGCTCGATAAGTTCCATACGGCTCAGATAGGAGCCACGTGGCCGACAACAGCTCTTCCCTTTGGCCTATACTGTATTAAATGCCTCGATGGCTGACAGCTCTGACAAGGTGACAGTTCTGACACAAAGATACAATTATGACTCTGTCATAATGGCAGACTCCTAGGGAATCGAAGGAGATCTCTGACACAATCCCCCGAGATCCAGAAAGTGTTACGCGACCTCGACACGTGGACAGTCGTATGCGGCTCGAGCAGAGACTTCCCATGCGGCTCAGGCCGAAGCTGTCTTATGCGGCTCAAGCAGAGGCTCCCCCATGCGGCTCACGAGGACTATCTCCATGCAGCTCACGAAGAAGCTACCTATTATGCGGCCGCCTACGCTCATGCGGCCCAGATCATCATTATGTGGTTCAAATGTTCAGGGGCCACTCCCCAAGCAGCCTTGACACGTGGTCAGCCTTATGCGGCTCAATCCTCATGTGACTCAGATTTCCTCAGTGGCTCACGGTTGAGCTACGTGGCAGGACACGTGTCATAAAGCCAATCAATCACAATAACCCAGATTTACTGCAATCAAAGATTGGGTCAAATCCCAATAATCTGGGACACGTGGCAGGAGAATGAATTAAATTTATTCATTCAGATTTGTTGACATCAGCAAATCATCATGATGGAGATTTATTGCAATCAGCATTAGTTACTGATAGGATTTGGCACAATCTACATTAATGGCCCAGATTCATCACATTCAAGACTAATGGCCCAGATTAATCAATCAACAGGTCGTCGCCACTTTAAGAAGGGACAATCATTACAAACCCTAATGATGACCCCATTCCAATAAATAGCAAGGTGCCATTCCCTTCCAAAAAGGAGGACAGAGAGAGACAGACGAAAAAAAAGAGAGAGCAAAGAGAGCATTTCTTCAACGCCAAGCAGATCTTTTCCGGAGCCAAGGTTGCATCCGATCGTCCAAGGAGTAAGGCAGAGCTGTCGTCGCTTTCCCGAGCCTCTATCGTCACCCCCCAGAATCTAAAATAAACAATTGTACTTAGATTGTTGTACCTAGGTTTTCGTCCCTAGGCTTTCTTTGTACAAGCGAGTTTGTATCGTGAAGTAAAAGTTCAGTCCTCCGATAATTGTTCTGCTCTTTTATATTTCATGGCAAATAGCGACGTCGGGGCGGCGCCTCCACGGCGGGCCGGCTCCAGATCCTTCCCTTGAGCTCCCGAAGGCGCCCGTGTCGGTGCAGCGCCCCTTCCGTTGAGACCCCGAGCGACCGCGCTGCTACAGCTCGGCCTCCGTCGATCGCGTGGACGTTGGCACAATTGCCTTTGGTCGACCGCCCCTCTGTCGGGGTGGCCCCTAAGCTGCAGTGGCCACCCCCGTCGACCGCCTTCGACCACTCACCTGTTCTCCCATTGTGGTGTCGGCCAGATCCCTGTGGCCGCGAGTGGAAGCCGCCTAGTGGCGCCCCACTCTGGTGTCCTTTTTCGTCTGAGGCCCCCCACATTGTCCCCCCCACGGCCAGTACAGCTGGGCCAATAGGGCGTTACCTTCCGCGGGGATCGGATCTTCCCGTCCTTCAGCGCATCTCCCTTTTTCGAATTTGAATTTCGAATTCCCCTCCACAAAGGTTATGACAGTTGGCGGAGTGGCCTGCTATGCGCCACAGTCCTACCATGCGCTCGCGGCTCCAAGGGATGACACCATGCCCATGGTTGGCTATGCGCCCCACTCCTGCCTTGTACCCCCCCAAAGCACGGGGATCCATGCGCCCACCTCTGCTTCGGGAGGCTATGCGCCTACCGTTCCCTCCATCGGCCATGCGCCTCCATTCTCTCGGGCAGGCATGCGCCCACTACACCAGGTATGGCTAAACCCCCTGCTGGCGATCTTGTGCCCGCCCCCGTCCCGTCGGACTTGGATCCAGCTCCCCATCCCCTCGGGCAAGCATGTGCCCACCCTTGGTGGTCATGCGCCTACTCCCCCCTTGGCGGACATGCGCCCACTCCCTCCCTTGGCAGACATGCGCTCACTCCCCCTTGGCAGACATGCGCCCACTCCTCCTCCAGGCGAGCATGCGCCCACTCCCTCTGGCGGTCATGCGCCCCCTCCCACCCCGGCCCATGCGCCCATTTCCTCGGGGGTCTCCTCCGGGAAATTTTTTACAGAGATCCTGAGACCAGATAGAGGGACGACATTCTCTCCCCACTCCATTAACACCATGCTGCCAGACATCGAATTCCCGAGTCCTTCCGACGGGCAACCCATTTGCGTCCCATTTGTATCCCATTCTCTTCGGTAGAGTTTTCCTCTCTCTCCGCCAGCTTTGCGAGGACATTTGTGTTGAAGTTCCCCTCTGGGTGCTCCAAGATTACCGTCACCCAAGAGGCGATCGCAGGCTAGGGGCTCTCCTTCGCCTACAGGACAGCCTCGTTGGATCCCAAACACCTATTTCTCCATATCTCCTCTGACCCCGAATACTCTTTAGTCTGGGCCAAAGGCACCAGCATCAGAGCCCACAACGTCAAGATCGCCAAATGGTCCCCCGCCTTCATCCCATCAGTCGACTCTGCGATCATCTCGGCGTGGATCACCCTTCCAAACCTCCCCCTTCTCTGCTTCACTCCTGCAGCCCTCAAGAGAATTGCGAGCTCTTTCGGATCTCTGGTGGCCATTGCAGAAGAAACCTGCACCTTATCCAAAGGCAACTACGCGAAGATATGCGTGGAACTGGACCTGTCTTCAGACCCCCCCTAATCAGATTCAGATCGACCTCGGGGGCCTGTCTCACTTCTAAAATTTGGTGTACGACAATAACATAATCTTCAATAGGCACTACCAGTCCAGTGGACACCTCACAAGGTATTATTTCAAAGCTCACCCGGAGCTTCAGAAGAAAACACCCCACAAGCAGCACTCCCGGAAGACGGAACATATCATTCCATATCCTCCATTCTCCCCCTCCCTAATTTCCACTCCCATTTCGTTAATAGCGATAGTTCCCCCAGCCCCCGATCTCCTTTGGAGAAGGTTATTGCCCCCTATGATCCCCTGGTCATCCTTCTCAACAACAAGTTTGACATCCTCACTGCCACCCCATCTGACACTCTACAGAAGCATCCCCAACCAAGCCAGACCTCTTCCGAGGTAAACAAGAAGCCCACTAACCCACATCAGACTAACGACTCTTCCCCGAGCGGCGCAGGAGCTGATCAGATGGCTTTGATCATCCATTTCGATCCCCTAGCTGGATCCCACCTTACCCCCGGAAAAGAGTTTGCGATCGACCCAGCAATGCTGAGTATAGTCTCGGCTGACAAACTTCAGCAAGCCATAGAAGCAGGCTTCCTAGACTCCGACAACCCTCTTTGTGCTCTTGTCGAGATAGACAAAGACGATGTCTCCCCCACGAAGGAGGACATCGGACACTCAGCTCACGGCTCGTCAGATTCGGCAGATGACGTTATCGGAACACCTCAGTGTACCTCCAAAATCCCCATCAACAAGAAGAAAAAACTAGAGCCCACGGCCATGACCACTCGGTCAGCCACTAAGCTCAACAACCACCCCATCCACAAACAACACAATGCCTAACATCCTAACGTAGAATGTTAGAGGGATGGCCAACAAACCTACCTTGAGGAGATTAATTAGCCTCAAGAAAATCCATCGAATCGACCTTCTGATCATCATTGAACCCAAAATCCCCCAAAGGAGACTCAAATCCATTCAACTCCAACTCGGTTTCGCGAACGCGGTTACCGGATGCCATGACATTTGGATCCTGTTCACCGCCGATTGCAGAATTGGCATCGTGAACGACTCCGATCAGGCACTTTCTTGCTGGGTTGAGCACCCTTCCCTAAAGTCCAGAGTGCTTATCTCTGCTGTCCACGGCAGCTGTAACTACCCCGAGCGTAAGAACCTCTGGGATACCCTCATGGACACCCATCAACTTCTCAACAATCTCCTATGGATCTGCCTTGGGGACTTCAACACGATCTCGCATCGAAAGGAGAAATCGGGAGGTCGCCCCCCACCTCAGCCGACGATGAACGACTTCAACACTTTCATCTTCAACGCCCACTTGTCCCCCCTGCAGTTCGTTGGCAACGCTTTCACCTGGTACAACATGCAAGAGGGGGCCCGCAGACAATACTCCCGTCTGGATCGTGTATTGGTTGACAACCGGTGGGACGACTTAGATCTCATAACTAACCTCTCTCACCTTAACACCAAAGAATCGGACCATTCCCCTCTCCTGTTGGAGATCAGCAGCAACGCCACCCACATCAAAAAACCTTTTCGTTTCCTGAACTTCTAGAGACATCACCCCAATTTTAGAAACACCGTGGCCTCCGCGTGGCGATCTATCAGCAACCTAGACCCCCTCATCCGCGTCGCAGTTAAGCTCAAAGCCAACAAGGATGCGTTATTGTCTTGGAGCAGACCCGCTTTTGGAAATATTGTCTAAGCTATCAAGATAGCTGAAGATGAGGTCACCCGTGCTGAGATCTTGTTCGCTGCGAACAGGTCGTCGAAAGCCCGTGCCGCACTGAACCTTACCAAAGCGATTCTCAAGTCCAGGTTGAAGGTCGAGACGAAATTCTGGAAGCAAAAAGCCAGATTGTCCTGGGATACCGAGGGTGACAGAAACTCTGCCTTCTTCTACGCCTGTGTCAAGGGTAGCAGAAATCAACTTAATCTTTACCAAATCTCGAACGACAATGGCACCCTCCTCAAAGACCAAAAAATCATTAACATGGCAGCCGCCAACTTCTACACCAAACTTTTCTCCAAAAAGAACATCGTCAAAAATGAGGCTTTCCTGGCTAAGGTCCCCAGCCTCATCAGCGAGCAGGAGAACGTCATGCTATTGGCTCCCCCTTCCCGGAGGAAGTCAAGTTGGCAGTCTGGTCCCTTGACGAACACAGCCTCCCGGACCAGTCAGTTTCTCCGGAGCTTTCTTTCGTTCTTGTTGGGAGATTATCGGGTCTGACTTCCATGACGCCGTGGTGGCATTTTTTGCCGGTACGAACTACCCCAAATTCATCTCCCGGGCCAACCTTATCCTGATCCCTAAAAAAGATAACCTAGAGACATTCAAAGACTTCAGACCGATCAGCTTATGCACCTTCACCAAAAAAATCATCTCCAAGATCATCGCGACCCGCATATCCACTCTTCTTCCCAAGATTAATTCTTAGGAGCAGAACGGCTTCGTCCCCGGTCGGAACATCACAGACAATATCTTACTCGCTCGGGAGTTGATCACTTGCAAGAAATTCTCATCCAGGGGGATAACGTCGCCATCAAATACGACATGGAGAAAGCCTATGACCGTCTGGACTGACAATTCATGATTTGGGTATTCAGAGCCTTCGGGTTCTCGGAGACTTGGATCGACATCATCTTCATGTCCGTCAACAACTCTTGGTTCTCCACGGTCATAAACGGGCAAACCGACAGTTTCTTCCGATCCAGTCACGGGGTTCGACAAGGGGATCCTTTATCCGCCACCATCTTCATCATCGCAGCCGAAGCACTCAGCAGAAACCTAAACAACATGGCGAACATCCCCAGATTTCGTTACTACCATACCACCACGGACTGCCCTCGTATCACGCATCTGGCCTATGCCGATGACATCCTCATCTTCTCTTTCGAAGATATCGGGGCGGTGGAGGTGGTCTGCAGCACCCATAAAAAATATACCAGATGCTCTGGCCAACGTATCAACGCCGACAAAAGCGTCATCTACACCCACCACAGTGCCAACCGGAATCATTCGTCCAACCTCACCAACATAACCTCCTTCACCATCGCATACCCACCGTTCTCCTACCTGGGGTGCCCGCTGGTGTACGGCAAATCGAACTCTGGAATCTTCAAGGGTTTGGTGAACAGAATCAAAAGAAAAATCGAAGGCTGTCACAATGCGACCCTTTCCCCAGGAGACAAGATGATCCTTATCAAACATGTCCTATCTTCCATCCCCATCTACACCCTGGCAGTGTGCTCCCCCCCAAAAAAGTTCTTTCCGAGATCGAGTCCTTTTTTGCCAACTTTTTTGGGGCCACACCGACGGCAAGGACAAGCACCACTGGGCCAACAGAGACACAATGGCCAAACCCACCGATGCGAAAGGACTTGGCTTTTCCAGATTAACGCACATCATCGACGTCTGTTCAATGAAGCTGTGGTGGAAGCTGCGCACAGACAACTCCATATGGACTAGGTTTATGAAGGCCAGATATTTCCAACACTCTTACCCCGTGACTGTCGTCGCCAACAATCGATCCTCTGCATCCTGGCGCTGGATCCTTCATGGATGCCACCTCGCTGAACCATTTATCATTGAGAACCCCGACAACCTTCAGTGGTCCCCCTCACCCAGTGGCTCCTTCATGATAGCCTCTGCCAAGTCGAAGGCGAGAGGCACCGACTCGCCTGCTCCATTGATCGCTCCTTATTGGCACTCCTGCATCCCCAACAAATGGTCGATCCTCATCTGGAGAGCATACCGCCAGAAGTTACCTACCGACGACTCCCTTACCTCCATCGCCTACAGCTTAGCGTCCAAGTGCCACTGCTGCACCTCACACCAATCAGGAAAAACTGAACACATTCTTCTCCAAGGCAATATCGCTTCCCAGTTGTGGTCCAGTCTTTCACAGCGAAGTGGCCAGGCCCCCCTGTAGAAGCATCAAAATTTTAGCAATAAAGCCTTATACGCCTAAGCCAATGAGGACATATGGCCCAAGTGAACTCATATGCGCCCAAGCCATCCTGTGAAGCTCCATGTGCCCAAGACAAGCTCCCCAGAAGGGGGGAGCATAGCCCTGTTTCAGGCTATGTGCCTAAGCCAGAACATCCCCTGACTCGGTCAAAGCCACGATCAAAACGTGCACCGAAGCGTACGGCCACGTCAGGCTCCACGAGTAATCGTACACCGAAGCATGCGGCCACGTCAGCACCACGATCAACCCACAACCACGCAGCCTGCATGCGCCTAAATCCTATGCGCCCAAAGCAGGACTATGCGCCCACATGAAAACTAGTGTGTTTCCTTATGTGGGCTCATAACATCATTCCAGCTCAAAAACTACTATAAAAAGGGGTCTCATCCCTCTTCAAAACACAGAACGGAGAGCATTTTCAGGAGCCAAATTGCTGCACTTCCTTCCAGTGAGCCGAGAGTTAGCAATTTTCTTAGATTTTCTCCCACTTTTGTAATCGGAGTGTCAACTGAGTAAAGGAGCAATTGCTGCTCGATCTCCATCGTCCCATTCCCTATAATTCTTTTTTGTACTCTGGATCCTCAGCACAGGATCTCTCAGGAGTACTCGATTTGTGGTACCTTGCGTCAATAAAAAAAGATAGCGTTTCTTCTTCTTTTTGTGTGTGTCCATAAAAATGGCGACTCTACTGGGGACTACCTTTTCCTCTGACGAGAAGGTGGTGATGCAATCTGATACCGACAAAGTGGGGAGCACTCAGAAGACGCTGATCATAAAGTTCGATCAGTAGGCATTCGAAGAGATGCTCTCGAGGGACGGCTCTACTCCCTCAAAATTAGCGAAGCTAAACAAGTCTCGCAAGACTTGGCTTCCGAAGGCTCGCCATGCATATCCTGCCAGTGTCATAGAAGATATGCAACTGGAGGACTCTGTCACATGGGCGCATGGCTCTACCACAGAAGCTCCCCAAATGAAGAAGGCTCACACTGTTACGTGCTCTACTAGCCCAGCGACTTCTTTCTTGCGTAACCAACAACAGAGTGTTCGACGCTCGAGAATTGGCAAAAGAAAGCACTACGATGCCAAGAATCGTAGTGTTCGACACTCTGGGAAAACCCAGCTAGGCTCACAAACGAAGGAGGCGAAGCTGGGAGAAAATAGTACTGCTCTACCAAGCATACGCCCAAAGCTATGTCCCCAAGGGGGTGTGTGGGCACATAACTCTAATCAGAAGGCTTCTGTCTTCGACAGATTGGGCATCCAGGGTCATGCGTCCAAGGCTATGCGCCCAGGCTCAACTGATCCATACTATGCGCCCACGTCGAGGAAGCTCAGACATGCTGCCAAGAAGCATGCACCCAAAGCCAGTCTCTAAGGCCTATGCGCCCACAGCAAAAAGACAGGCCCCAACGCGTATAGCACGGGGCTGTCTTCAAGGACATCACAGAACTTAGGTGTGGGGGTTGCCCCTGCATGTGAACTAAGTCTGGATGCGCCAACTCTCCTTACAAACCCGCATACAAAGCTCGGCGATGCATGCAACATGGGTTTTAAGGCAAAACTCCCTTTCGCTGACTTACGCGACATGATAAATCATAACCGTAAAGCAAGAAAGGAAATAACAATTCATAGTGCACATCCGTGCACCAGTATTTTCATCAACTATTGCTGCTCCAAAGCAACAAGAGTGCCTCAGAGACAGTCCGTGTTTCGACGGCTGCATTTCTCTGACGATGAAAAGCCGTTGTGTGTCTCATCCAACATGGCTTCATGGGGTCCCCCTTATAGAAGCCCCAATCAAAGATGGTGGACCACAAACCCAACTTTCTCTCTTAGTTCTGCGAGAAGAAAGAGAAGAAGTTTACCAACAGATGGTCATCAGGCTGTCACATCTGAAGGAGTCTATATGGGTACTCGGTCAAAGACAAGATTTTGAATAGATGACGAGGACTCCCAAGCTTGGGGTAGTTTTCTCTCAGAGTCTGAAGCGGAAAACCTTCACACTGGGGGTAGCCTTCCAGAGGACGACGATCCTTCCAAGTCTGATGGCGACTATCTACCTCCCCTACCTAAAGATGACGGACTTATTAACTCAGAGACAGACAGTATCAGCACCAGTTGTACTATTTCCTCTGTTCATCCTTGCATGTTGTCTACATACATGGCAGACAGAGAAAGACCTAAAGAAGCCAGTGATCAGACCAGCAAACGTCTAGAGGGTCTTGAAATAGCATTCGCCAAAATCACTGATATGCTTACCAGTATCATGGTGGTCCAAGTTGTTGGGGCTGTCCCTCCACCTCAACAAAACGTCTCGGCTCATGCTAGTCCAGCTCATAGCAACAACCCTCCTTTACTACAAAAGGAGTATCATTTCGTTGTGCCTCCCCCAAATCTTACAAATGCTGGGGGTGGTCCTTCGCCAACGACGCCTGACAACCGTTCAGCAACCGTTTTTTAATACCTGCTTAATCAACAGGATGTAATTGATTCCCTTGTCGCCCGTCTCGACACCATCTCACATAAAGACGAGCTTCAAAAGATGGGAATATCTTAACCTTATCCTCCTGAATGGGAGAATACTACTTTTCCTCCTAACTATAAGTCGCTAATGCTAAATTCATTTGATGGGTTGACTTCTCCTCGTTAACACATGACATACTTCAACACGCAGACTCTACACTTACCCAGGGACGATCCGTTCTTGTCAAAGTTCTTTATTAGCACCTTGCAGGGGGTAGTTTTTGAATGGTTCTGCAGTCTGCCTGACGGTTGTATCAATTCTTTTAAAGTCTTGGAGAGGTTGTTCCTCAACAGGTTTTACGAGAGTGGCATGCATGTTAGTATGTCTACCCTCATCGAGACCAAGCAAAGGAAGACTGAGTCTGTCATTGCCTTCATCGAATGCTTCAGACAGCTAGCGCTGAAGATGCCCTTCTGTATACCAGACTAAAAACATATGGATACTTGTCGACATAACTTCCTTCCTACAGTGAAGTTCTGTCTGGGTATACATAAGTATGATACATGGCCCGCTTTCATTGGGGCCGCTGATGCTGCTAAAAATGATATTCCTAATTTGGAATTACTGGGGTTGAAAACACCCAAATCTGAAGACAAGGGCAAGCATCCTCAAACTATCCATGTCCGTGGGGGTAAAGGAAAATATGTCCTGAAGGTCTACACTTCCAAAGGAGCTTCCAATTCTCATGGCACCTCCGACAAGCCTAAGGAGACCTTCTCCTTTGACGAAGACGTTGTCATTACCATTTTTCACACATTGACGAAGGATAATAAACTGACATTGCCTCCACCACGACGTCCTGCAGAGGCGAACCAATCAACGATCCCAAGTACTGTCTATATCATCAGTACGTGCATCATTCCACTAAGGAATGCATCGTCCTGAAGAAAAAGATACAACAGCTTATCGACAGCCAAGTGATCAACCTCGAAGCTGAAGACAAGGTCGTATCTTCTAACATGATCTCTCTTCAGTTTGGTAACTTTCCTCCCACAGAAGTCCCAGACGGTGTGGTCTCGATCCCCACGGAAATAATGGAAGTCGTCAACCTACCGCCAGCTCACAACTCAACCTTGGTGCCACTCACGACTGAACGTGGTGAGATCATGTGGGTCCATCCAGACCTTGTGTAAGAAATGACACAGGGGGTGGTATCTTTCAAAGCAAAAAGGGGCAAGAAATACAAGTTATGCCATATGGTGTCTCCTCCTATCTACGAAGTTCTATCTGGCGAGACGCGATCGGGGAAGGCTTATCTTCGAATGTACGATCCTGCACAAGAAGAAGCAGTACCTTCTCAAGCTACTGCTGTCCCCACAAGCTCAGAAGCCGACCCGTCGAAGCCTTCAACTACCGACAAAGCCAAGCAGAAGGAGACGCAATTTGACAAGTCTCTGAAGGCGCCAGCTCCCGAAGGCATGGATCCGCCCTACAACTTTGACATACTGGCACAGTTGGCCAATACACCTGCCTGGTTGTCTCTGTTCAATCTATTGCGACTCTCTAAAGAAACGCGAAAAGCCTTAAGTGAGGCATTACCACATGCCGACTCTTATCTCGCTGAAGTCAAAGCCCCCGCTGAAGACCCTGTCTCCTATCCCTACTACCACAGTACTATGGAAGTGGTGCCCAATATCACCTTTTCACAGAAAGACATGCTACTCAAAAATAATCGTCATGATAGACCCCTGTACTATACAGGGTATATCGGGGCGATCAAGGTAGACCGCATGCACATCGATCCAGGATCCTCCCTCAGCATCATTCCTAGAAGTTTGCTTCAAATTCTAGGAATCCCTCTGTACAAGCTATCTGCAACCAATACAACTATTATGGCTTTCAATGCTGGTCGAAGCCACCCGCTGGACAAGATCCGTCTCAAGTGCCAGATCGGTGATCTCCGAACGAAGGTTTTCTGCTATGTGATCGATGCCAATGTATCCTACAATGTCTTGTTGGGACATCCATGGATACACAAGAAAATGATCGTTCCTTCCACACTTCACCAGTGCTTCAAGTACGTCAACAGCGATAGTGTCGTGAAGACGGAGTTTCCCGATGTCGATCCTTTTAAGGGCATCGAAGCCTACTATGGAGATTCGGTACTTTACCAATCTCAGCCCCCCAAGGATGATGGCAACGAAGCTGACAATGAAGCTGAAACAAGTTTATCCTCCAATGATGGTCCCCTGATTATCCGAGTCAAAGGACGTACTACTCCAAAAAGTACTCTGAAGCCTATCACAATCTGGATGAAAAAGAAGAACCCTGACAAGGTCAAACCATTGACCATCACTCTCCGTAAGACACCTCGGGAGGAACCTGCTGAAGTCCGTCCTCCCAATCCTGAAGAATTACCCTACGTGGTGAACTTGGCCAAGACCGTGGCACCTCTTCCAGATGATGATCCTATCAATGAGTATATCAGTACTCATAACAATGTACCTTCAGCGGATGATGTTATCTCTGAAGAAGAACTTGCGTATTTTCTTAGTAAAGGTTTATCTTTGAATTACTCTGATGTCTATCAATCTGTAAACCACTACATAGATACGATATACGCTCTAGAGCAAGGCATAGGACCACACCTCTACATATCGGTCACGATTCCTCACCTGCGAGAAAAAGTTTACCCAGAAGATATCCACTACTTCATCGTTCCATCTAGAAAGAAGGGCGAAGAACTAATCATCTTCGATCGAATAATTGGCGAAAGAAAGTTCGTTTCGGACTCTACTTCTCCCAAGCACGACACGGAAGCTGATTATGACTCTAGAAAAATGCAACTTTTCTGATATAGTTGGCAGGCCAAGAATATCATCTAGAATATAGGATATGACATCAAAAGCGACCAGGGGCTAAATTATGGTCGGAGATGACGGTTGCCAATACGACACTTCGCTCCTCCTGCAAACCCGAGAACTACTATCAACGAAATGGTATTGGTTGGGGTTATGTCACTCCTCCAATAACTCCTGAAAGATCAGATGATGAAGCGGATCGTTGTTCTCATTCTTCTGATTCCTGCCTCTGGGACTCAGACTCCAGCATTGGCGACATGTTCAAAGCAACTCTGTCCGTCAACATGGTTTCAGTTGACCAAATTATGGACGATGTCCAATCAATCGAGCTTGAACAATAGGCTCAAAAGATGGATACTAGATGGGACCTGCGCTTCGAACAACGTGAATCATCTACCGAAGACGAAGTCATCCAAGTCAATTTAGGAGATGAATCATCTTTCAAACCAATCTTCATCAGTAAAAGTCTATCTGGCGATGAACGACAATCTCTTATACAGCTTATAAGAGAATACATTGACGTCTTTACATGGAGCTATGAAGACATACCAGGCCTGGACCCTAAAGTCGCCATGCACCGCCTAAATATTTTGTCTAAAGCTAAGCCATTGAAGTAGCAAAAACGACAATTCCGACAATATGTCATGGAGGCCATCAAGAATGAAGTCAAGAAGCTCATTGCCAGTGGATTCATTCGTGAAGAACAATACCCTAACAGGGTTGCCAACCTTGTTCCAGTCAGGAAAAAGAATGGTAAAGTTCGAGTCTGTATCGATTACCGTGATTCGAACTCTGCATGCCTGAAAGACGAGTTCCCTCTACCGATCACCGATGTAATGATCGACAATACTTGCGGCTTCGAGCAGATGTCCTTCATGAATAGGTTCTCAGGCTACAACCAGATCAAGATGTTTCCCGACGACGAGAAGCACACATCTTTTCGAATACCGTTAGGGGTATACTGCTATACGGTGATGTCCTTCGGATTGAAAAATATAGGGGCGACATACCAGCGAGCCATGAACACAATTTTTTATGATCATTTGCACAAAACAGTGGAGTGCTACGTAGACGATATCACAGTTAAAAGTCGTCTTAAGGGCAACCACCTCCAAGACTTGAGAACGGTGTTCGAACTAATACGTGCACACCAACTCAAGATGAATCCAACCAAGTCTATTCTGGGAGTCTCCAGCGGCAAGTTCCTTGGTTTTGTCATCACTTCAAAGGGTATACATCTTGATCCGGAGAAAGTGAAGGCTATCCTTGATATGCATCCTCTAAGAAACCTCAAAGAGCTACGCGGACTGCAAGGAAGGCTAGCCTACATCAGACGGTTTATTTTGAACCTTTCTAAAAGGTGTTAACCATTCACTTAGCTCATGAAAAAAGGTGTATCTTTCGTCTGGACTGAATAATGTCAACGCGCATTCGACGACATCAAGAAGTATCTCACAAGCCCCCCAGTATTGGTAGCTCCAATAATGGGGAAGCCTTCCTTACTATACGTCCACGCTATGGACCATTCTCTTCGTGCCCTATTAGCTCAGAAGAATGAAGGCCGCCATGAACAGGCAATCTACTACCTAAGCCGCACAATGGTGGGTGCCGAGCACAGATACACACCTGCAGAAAAAGAATGCCTTGCACTGGTATTTGCCATCCAGAAGACATGCCACTATGTGTCTAGACAGACTATCCACATCATATCTAAAGTCAACCCTCTCAGAATACTCATGACTAAATCGGGTTCTCTCAATTCCCGTTTAGCTACATGGGCAATGCTGTTGACTCCATACGATATGCTCTTCGTTCCTCAGAAGGCAGTAAAAGGCCAAGCATTAGCTAATTTCCTAGCAGCTCATCCGGTGATATAATCTTCCAAACTCTACGACGAAATCCCCGATGAAGTAGTGGAGTCTAATACTGCAACTGAAGAAATCCCCATTTGGTGAATGTTCTTTGACGGTGCATCAAGAACAGGACCTAAAGGAAATATTATGGCCGGAGTAGGCATCGTGCTCGTGTCACCTGATCATCTGGTTATACATCGTGCATATTCTCTCGTAGAACCATGCACCAACAACGTGGCCGAATATAATGCCCTACTAATCGGCCTGCAACTGGCAAAACAACTGAGAGTTGACTATCTAGAAGCTTACGGCGATTCCAAGCTAATAGTTAGTCAAGTCCGAGGGGATTATGAAGTTCATCACGAAGATCTCATCCCCTATCACAGAGCAACAATCGAGTTGGCATCTACTTTCACTAGATTCTTCATCGAGCATGTGCCTCGACTACAGAATATAGAAGCAGATGATCTAGCCGGTCTTGCTGCTTCCTTGACCGTCCCTACCAATACTCAGTAGTTGATCACAGTGTCTGGTCGAGAACTATTCTATGTGAAAAATGCCTTGTATATTCATAACAGTTACACAACGGAAATAAACGTCGATGTTAAAGACTGGAGAATTCCTTTCATAGACTACGCCGTCTATGGAAGCCTCCCCGAGGACCCGAAGGAAGCAGTATCTATCCAAAGGTGATCCCTCAGATTTGACTACAACACAGCTACCAAGATGCTGTAACGATGCTCTTATGACGGGTTACTATTACGATATTTATCAGACACAAAAGCCAAACATGCACTCCGGGAGGCTCACGACGGAGTTTGTGGTGCACATCATCCAGGCCCCAAATTATAAGATCGCCACAAACGAATGGGTTATTATTGGCCCACGATGATAGCAGATGTTGTTGAATATACAAAAAAGTATAGAGCCTGTCAGTTCTACGCCGATTTCATTCATCAACCTTCAAAGTTTTTACACCCGACGGTAGCATCTTAGCCTTTTGAAGCCTAGGGTATGACGTCATAGGCCCAATCAGTCCGCCATCCTCCAAAGAACATCGTTTCATCCTAGCCATAACCGATTACTTCTCCAAATGGGCGGAAGCTATACCGCTCATCGAAGTGAAGGCGTCGAACGTGATCAGTTTCATCAAACATCACATTATCTACCGCTTCGGCCTACCTCGCAGGATCATCCATGATAATGGTCCACAATTCGCAAGCCATGCATTCTATCGGTTCTGCGATAGGGATCGAATCCAGAATGTAGCCTCTACTGCCTACAATCCAGCGGCTAACGGGCTAACAGAAGCCTTCAATAAAACCATTATTAAACTTCTCAAGAAGTTTGTGTCTTCAAACAAGTGCGATTGGAATGAGAAGCTAGGCGAATGTCTATGGGCCTATCGTACAACGGTCCGGACTCCAACAGGCAGTACGCCATTCTCTCTGGTTTATAGGAGCGAAGCAGTTCTTCCCCTAAAAATCCAGATTCCTTCTCTTCGAGTAGCCTTTGCCAGCAAATTGACTACCGAAAAAAGCTACCGTCTGCGACTCCAGGAGCTCGAAGCGCTAGACGAAAAATGCTTGTTAGATCAGCAGCGCATTGAGCTATACCAAGCACGTCTTTCCAGAGCCTTCAATAAAAATATGAAAGAAAGAATCTTCCAAGTCGGTGATCTAGTCTTAGCAGTGAGAAGACCAATGGTCATGACGCACAAAATAAAAGGGAAATTTCAGCCTAAATGGGAAGGTCCTTTCATTATAGAATCAATGTATTCTAACGGTACGTACCGACTAACCAAGCCTGATGGTGACTTGCTCATGATGCCTATCAACGAAAAGTTCTTGAAGATATACTATGTGTAACCTTCTTTTTACATAATATTCACATATGTTCAGTCGTGTAAATGTACAGTGCGATGTTTATGTGATTCAAAAAATTATCTAACTATTATCCGTATTTCAAGAGTCTTGAATACGCCTTGGATAATAGGTCCTCTAAAATATTTCTCCAGTGGAATCATTCTCGCTTTTGACTCTGTCCAAACTCGGTTTGACGAAAACAAGTCACGTCCCTATTACCTCTGAATTGTTTTTCGATAATTATTTCCCCAGTGGAATGATTAAGAAATGTTTTGCCATGTCCATATAACCTCTGAGGAAAGCATTCATCAAGGATAATCACGTCCATATTACCGCTGAATTATCCACTCCCACCTAATATTATATATCTTTCCATGTCCATATTACCTCTGGTCAGATATAGAACATCCCCTTCTATTACGTCCATATTACCTCTACTAGCAGCCTCGTTCAACTTATTATCTATATTCAAAAAAAAACTTGAATATAAAACTGATAATAGGTCCACATCAAATTTCTCAGCGGAATACCTACCAGAAATATCCTTGCAACTTCCACATTACCTCTAGTTCTGATATTTCACAAAACCACATTCATTTTGAAAAGATTCCTTATTCTTTACTTGAACGTCTATCAAGAGACAAAAAAAAGGTACAAGAGCCGTGACGGCTGGAAAAAAATAGTTACAAACAAAGAATCTAAGGGATACATAGGCGATTGATGTTGTCCCTTAGAGCCGCGATTTCGGCTTCAGACTTCGCGGTAGCTCGACGGCGCGCCTCTTCTTGACGAGCAGCTTCAGCCTCGAAAAGGATCAGACTCAGATGCTCTCCCTCCAACTTCACCAGTTGTTCTTCTAAATGGACAGAAGTGGTGACGGTCATAGCAGCCTGAGCCAAACAATCCTCCTGCTTAAATGTTGTCATCCTCAAGTCAGCTTCCAGTTGAGCAATCTCACTCTTGATCTGCATGATGTGATTATATCTCTCAGTAATCTGTGCAGCCAATTTATTTTTTGAGACAGTACGTGCCTCACTTGCAGCATTGAACTGACCATACTGATCAGCCAACTCGCTGATTTCTTGAACGAGGGCGTCCTTCCTCGCCTGGAAAGTAGCCTTCTCCCCCACGAGAGCCGTGATCAAAGTCTCATCTTCTGTGCGGAGCAGCGACGTCGGGCTCCGCTGTTTGGTATCCCGGAACCTGGCCACCTGACTCTCCAGGTCATTCAGAACTTTCCTCAGAGTATTGGCCCGCTCTTCATAACCGACAATGCTCACGAGGGCTGCCACTTGACATTCGGCAACAGCCTTCACAGGGCCAAAGGCAGCATTCCGATTCAAGACTCCAGAAAGCTTTACTTTCAGTACAGAGTAGAAAGCTTTGACGACTTCCTGGGCCATCTCATCGTCTTCAGTGGAGGTCATCGGGGAGGAGGCTTGGAGAGTTTCTTCCGCTCCAGGAAGGGATACCTGACAAGAAGCTGAACCAGACAAGAAAAAAATATATATACATCAGTAACCAAAAAAATGAAGGAAATACGAAAGAGTTGTAATTTCGTCCTTCGGCTTGATCAACTCCAGCCTGGGCTACGCCATCAGTCTTGGCTTCAGGGAAACCAAGAGCAGGCCCAGACTGTTCAAGGAGAACAATATCAAGGCCCTGAGCAGCATCAGGCCTGATATCTTCCACAATCCCAGCCGAAACGGGAGCAAATTCAGCAACAGCCCCCTCAGCAGGCTGTTCAACCTCTCCTTTTGTGGCCGATACCGGCTCACTAACAGCTCACACCGTACCAGCAAATTTGCAGGAGCCGAAAACAACCTCTGTCCCTTCTCCAATGCCTGGGACTATCTTTGCGAGGGGTTCCTTTCCCTTGTCTATAAAGGAACATACAATCGTGGTCAGCCTCACGAGGAGCAGGCAAAATCAAAATCGAAAAATATCATCCAAAGAGAGGCGCAAAGATAATATATTCGCAGGAGAATGAGCCAATTGGATTTGATTCTCATCTAAGTCCCTCATCACGGCTCCAATCGCTGACATATCCCCTAAAGAAATGTCATAAGAGGGACTGATCTTTTGGTTATCTTCATGGTCTGGGCCTTCACCCTGGTCATCCCGTCGCTCAACTCTTACAGCTGAAGAAGACCCGCCCTCATCTATCGGTCAAGGATGGGCAAGGGACACTGTTGTCGCGTCTACCTCCTCAGGTGAGGAGGCACCCACCTCAGCTACAACTTCAGGGTCCTGTGAAAAGGACAAACGTAAGGGTGAGAAAGCCTCTAAAGGTGTGACCAAAATAGTTATGGAGTCTAATCTACCTCCTAAATGGTAACGGCCTACAACACCGTCTGCCGAAAAAACTTTCTGGGAGGAGGCGAGCCGACACCCACATCTGCGACCTTCTTCCTCCCCCGGGAACAACTACCTTCTTCCTTTTGGGTCGTGGAACCAGTTCGGTAGAAGCTTTCCTTTTATGAGGAATGTCGGGAAGAGGTTCTTCAGTATCCTTTTTTCGAGGCACTGCAACGATAGGCTCCTCAATATTAACTCTCTGTTGCGACGCTGCAGCCGGTTTAACTGTGGGCACGGCACCTACCTTTCTGCTACTCCCCATTACGCGCACTCGTCCTATATTAGCAAGGGTAGGGGCAAGCTTGGTCCCCGATATAAAACTATGCTCACGGTCATACCGAGAATGAAGGGTATTGACCAGAATATAGAACTTAGCAGCAGCAAAGAGCATGTGGGTGTCGGGTTTATCTTCGGGCAAGGTAAAAACTACCCCTGTACATCCAGCAATTTAGTAGCCCCATGCATGCGCCCCGTCGATCAGACTCCCTATCAACTGGAGATGAGGACTGGGATTGCCCAAGAGAAGCTAGATGTAGCCGAATTGCTGTGCAAAGCGGCTCGGCAAATAAGGTTCCAGGAAAGTGTGGTTCCTGTTCCTGAACACCAGATGGGAAGGCCTGATGGATTGGAGCCAACGAAATGCCCCAATAGGAAGGCTAGTAGTGCATGCTCCCTCATCTACTAGGGTGTCTCCTGCGCGACCACTACCAGATGGAGGCGATACTCTGAAGAATTCATTATTCTGCAGAAAACTCAAAGCCCTCCTACAAACAAGCTCCCCCATAACGGTCCAAACCGTGTCTCTGAACCTCCGAAGGAAGGCATCTCCCGCCAAAGAGTTTGCCATCAGCCCAGCATTCATCAATCTGGGACAATACAGCACCAGCCACCCCATCAGATAGTAGAAGGGTAACTCATTCCTAGCAAAATCCTTCCTGCCTTCGGGTGTTATTGCGTTCACAACAAAATATCGCAAACCCCATTGGATGGCACAGACCATCGCTAGAAGCAGAGCAAGTGGGCGTCCAAAGGCCAGCTTTACAGCCGAAAGTATCATACCCCGGCTGATTCTCTCAATAGACCCTGAACCACCAGGGACTACGTAGCCACAAAGCCATATCATCAGAAAAGCGGCTAGCACCGCCTTTTCTGACATCTTGAACTCGATTTGCCTGAAGAAATGATAAATCGGGGAGTTTACCTCAGGATCTTCACTATCTTCGGCATCTACAGCTCCGTGGTCTGCCACCAACTGCTCTATCTCTGAGCTCATCAACGGCTTGCGAGACGAGAAGGAGACTGGGCCGTTTCCTCCTTCTCTGGTGAAAACATAGTTAGTCCAGGCCCTCGTATGTGGAAGGGACCCCTCAATCTTACCCTTCTTCGTAATCTGGTGACAAATAAAAAAGTGACAAAGTAACTCTTTGTACACCTTCATCATCTCGGAGTTTTCCTTCTCCAAATCCAGGAGCTCTGCAGCACAGGGGACGTATTCTGCGTATGGCTCCGTCCCCCAGGGAAGTTTAGATACCGCCTGTATCTCGTGAAGAGCCAAACCTATCTCCCCACCCGGAGTGAAGAAGGTGCACGTATGATGGTTGTACAGCTCTGCCAAGGAGACAAACATCGGCCAGTTAACCTTAATACCATATTGGGTGGCCCTGACGGCATAAAAAAGATCGACAGCTTTTAGGGTAGCCTCGTAAGTCGAGAGCACCCATCCAGTAAGGCCACTCCAGAACGGAACAAAATGTCTCCAGCCTTCCATCTGCATCTTCCCTCCCGGATATGACTCCTTCTTCGATAGCATCAAGTTGGAGAGAGTTTTAGCAGCATATGGATGAAGATCAGTCGGGACATCGTTCAGTATAACACCAGGTTGTAGCCCCCTCATGGAGTAGGACGTGGAACCCTTGACACACTTGAACGTGTCCTTCTTCCGGTCACCAGAGTTGAACTAGATCCTGCCAGAAACAACCCCAGGCAGTTCAGGGGTCAGGTCCTATTTTATCTGCCTCTGCACAGCCAGATCAGCAAACGCTGACAGAGGGTATTGGCGCTTCATCGATGGCAACCCTATTCTTTGGTCATTTAACTTAACTACCAAGGGGTCTTCCAGACATATCGTCACATCATTTTCGAATCCTACACTATCACCGAACAGGAAGTACGGCTTGTTCCAACAGCGTGTCCCTCCGAGCTTCTCATCATTAATCATCTGCTTCAGAAAGGTTTTGTCCTGTTCAATTATGGCGATCTTCCGTTCCGTAGGTTGGTCATGACTGATCTTGGCCTGAACATTGCTGACCATGTTGGTTATGAGGCTTGTGCCGAGGATGTGGCAAGCAGAGCCGAAAGGGATACCACCATGTTCTGGGACAAACATGTTTAATGCAAGGACAGAAGAGAAAGTTAGACTCAGAATCTGTAGAAAAAACTAAGTGCTGAAGGGCTCTTATACGTCCAAAGGGCTATACGCCCAAAGGACTATGCGTCCAAAATAAACATGTGGCGCATAACGTACAGCAGTATGTGGGTGCATAACATATAGCAGCATGTGGGCACATAATATGGCCACATATGGGCGCATAGCATATCACAGTGTTGCACATGACTTCTGTAGGCGCATAAGAATGCTCACAGAAGTATGTTGCCTTAAGCGCATGCGCCCAGGCAGAAGAAAAGTCTGAGCGTCGCAAATTAACGCTCGAGACTTTGTTTTTGAGACGTGGCCTCACCCAGAATTGGGTCCTGGACTGGTGAGGACGCTGCCGCAGGAGGAGAGCCACTCGGTGCAGCCCCTTTCCCTTTGTAGATCGCTTGGCGACCTTGGAAGACATGGTTCGTAAAGAAGGGAGAAGAAGAGCCTTTTGAAAGTTCTAAGAGAAATGAGAATAATAAACTTTTTCTCTCTTTCAAAGACTATTTATAGACATAGGCCAGTTCCTATGCGCCCGCTATTCCTATGCGCCTATACGCACTATGCGTCCACCATGGCTTATGCGCCCACATGAAAATCCAGCCTCTTGCACACTATGCGACTGCCATTGCCGACGTGGACAACGTATGAAGGATGGACCTCTTCAAATTCTACCCCGATGAATCTGTCAGTTCAGATTTTCGAGGAAGATCTCAAACAGCCGTCTCTCTGACAGGCTGGCCAAACGCTATGTGCCCAAAAAGAGAGCCGTGCTATGCGCCCACTGCATCACGAGAAGACAGTCCATGCTTCTTTCAAATATTTCGAACTCGTTCAAGTATCAAAAACTTTGAAGGGGGTCTTGTAGAAGCATGAAAATTTTAGCAATAAAGTCTTATGCGCCCAAGTGAACTCATATGCGCCCAAGTCACCCTGTGAAGCTCTATGCGCCCAAGTCACCCTGTGAAGCACTATGCGCCCAAGCCATCCTATGAAGCTCTATGCGCCCAAGACAAGCTCCCCCAGAAGGGGACGCATAGCCCTATTTCAGGCAATACGCCCAAGCCAGAACATTTCCTGACTCGGTCAAAGCCACGATCAAAACGTACACCGAAGCGTACGGCCACGTCAGTCTCCACGAGCAATCGTGCACCGAAGCATGCGGCCACGTCAGCACCACGATCGACCTACGACCACGCAGCCTGCATGCGCCTACATCCTATGCGCCCAAAGCAGGACCATGCGCCCACATGTAAACCAGTGTATTTCTTTATATGGACGCATAACATCATTCCAGCTCAAAAATTACTATAAAAAGGGGTCTCATCTCTCTTCAAAACACAGAACGGAGAGCATTTTCAAGAGCCAAATTGCTGCACTTCTTGCCAGTGAGCCGAGAGTTAGCAATTTTCTTAGGTTTTCTCCCACTTTTGTAATCGGAGTGTCAACGGAGTAAAGGAGTAACTGCCGCTCGATCTCCATCGTCCCATTCCCCAGAATTCTTTTTTGTACTCGGGGATCCTCAGCGCAGGATCTCTCCGGCGTACTCGATTTGTGGTGCCTTGTGCCAATAAAAAAAAAGACAGTATTTTTTCTTCTTTTTGTGTGTATCCACACCCCCATACTGGGAGCTTCAACGATCTCCTTGCCACCTGGGGATCCTCTCATGGGCATCAGATCGTCGCAGCCGCTGGCATTTTGGTGCTATGGAAGAACATAAACAAATTTTCGTACGAAGGTCACTAATTCAGCATTCAACAGTTTTTCAGGAAAGTCCTACGGCAGTGTCTACGCATCTGCAGTAGATGCTCCCATGCACCGGCTTGTTTTTGGCAGGCGATGTTCTAGTCCGACTGCCTCTTTTTATTATGCTCGGTCTATTTTGGTTCCAGTTTTTTACTTCCTTTCGCGCTTGGCGCGCTTAATTGTATATGCTTCGGCATTTTGCGCCTGATACATCAATAAAGTCCCTTTGTTCAATATATATATATATATATATATATATATATATATATATATATATATATATATATATATATATATGAAACTAAAACATCTAACCTATTGTAAACTAGACTAACAATAACAAATCTACTGAACAACCCAAACAAACTGGAAATATCCAAACCCTATCTCAATCTCAGAAAAACCCAACAAAATTGGAACACTAGGTATCAGTCAACCAAACAACCCAACTACTCAACATAAAACATTCGAACCAACTTTCAAAGTGAAATTGGGAGATTATGTAGGGGGAAGAGTGTGTCAACATTGTGTCAACCCATAGTGTCCAAGCAGTTTCAATACATGTGTCCAAATCGTGTCAAACTTGCAAGTGTCCAACTATAACAAAGACAGTACAGTACACTGTCTCGTGCTGGTGTATCGAGTGCCCTAAGATACGACACATACAACATTGGGTCTCGTGCTTGTGTTTACAGGTAGCCTAGGTTTACGGCTTTGTGTCCATGTGCCTAAATCGTGTCCAAAGTGTCACGTGTATGAGATACGAACATGTATCAGAGCCACGAATTCATGTATAAACAGTCAGTATAAAATTGATACAGACATGATTTCGCACTCGACACGACACGAAATGACTTGAAACTTTGGGAGGGGCCTATCAGTCATGGCCCCACCTGTGTGTCAAGTTACACATGTCCACGTGTCCTGTGTAGTGAGCACGAGGCTCATGTTATCAAGGCACCGCACCACAGTGGTTGCGGGCATCCCGTGTCCAATTTTGGACACAAAAATTGTGTCAAACTCAGCTCAGTCCTATAGTTTATCAACCCACACATAAAGGGCTATATATTTGTGAAATTAGTTTTGTAAAATAGCAAGATAAATTCCTATGTGGCATTTCACCAAACACTCCATACAATACTCCAATATGCCTCCGATACGCGTATCAAATGGATTCGGTTCGAACCCAAACTCTGCCAATAGGTAAGGGACCCTAAATGCATGCATCTATAGAGGGAAATCAGGAATTGAAAGGGTTTAGATAGCAATACCTATTGAGAGGTGGAACCTTAATGAAATAGCCCCTACAAAAGCTTCAACACCAAATTCCTATGGTCCAATGCCTTCAATCCTTGCTAGCTAGCCACTAGAGACTTCTTTTTCACTAGAGGAATGCAATGAAACTGATTTGGTCCAATTTAGAGGTAATTTGAAGAAGTGGGCAAATTTGGAGAAGAATATTGTCACGACCCGCACACGCTTTTCGGATACGAGACGTGTCCAAGCCAGCCTACGCCGCAGAGTCGGCGGTAGAACGTTGTCAAGCTTGCAAGAAATAAATGCTCAAGAAATATCACATTTGCTGCTCATTCACATTTCTAATTTATTACAACAGTTACAACATTTATATTTAAAGAAAAATACAAAGTTTTACAATTAATGAAATGGTACAATGGCTATCTACTTCTAGGTTGGCCTCAGCATACCCAAATCTTCCCAGTGCTAAGAATGATCGCGGCTAAATCTAAAAAATGTTGGTTTCCAGTCAGGAATGGAACAAGTACACAAACCGACGGTAATGCATAACTTAATAGAATTAACAAGACATGAAAATAGCATATAGAATATGAAAACTGGAAGATAACTGATGACATAGCACGATAGAGAAGTAAACAAGGAAAAACTAATAAAAGACATCTATCTAGGTGGTGTGAAATATCATTTTCTACATGTGAACAGCTAGGGGGTAAATACGGCTCACTGTACGTGTCGTGTGCAGCTGCTATCGTGCAAGATTAGACATATTGGGATATTTCGGGAAAGTCCACATGTATACTAAGATATTTTCCCTCCCGACTACTCCGTGTGACGAACTTGTCAACAAGCAGCAAGATATATGTATAGACATGAAATGAAAAGACTACTATGAATCGGAAAGCAATCAGAAAGTGCACTTGCCTGAGGTCCTTGGCTGGAGAAACCAATAATACCATACCACTCAATGAGCCACAATCAGTCAACATATGTAGAAGTCCCCGGATGCTGAAATAAACATTATCAACGTTCTCAGAATAGTCAAATTAGCTAGGATTGCCTGTCCTTAAGTCCAATTCTGGACACAGGGGCAAAACGGTCATTTCGGGCAAAAACGATGTCCGCCGTTGGACCCGCTTTACACCGAAAAGCGTGCCAAAGTCAATGGTCTCTAAAGTCGTCAAACTACATGTCAACAGGTCTGGTTTTCCGATACGAACCCAACCGTATGTCCAGAGTTGGATTCCGACGGGCCGTGCACAAAATCGCCCGTTGAGTCCAATATAGTCCGATTGTCTAGGGTGGATAAAGATGCCCACAATCACAAGGAACATATGAAGGGTGATTAGTGTAGTAAGAGTTTCTAATCTAAGATAAACATTTGGTAAGGTATTTCTTAATATAAAGGCATGTATATATTTATCCCGAAAATCATTCATAAATTATTACGATATTTTGAAAACGATATTTATTTTGCTAAAATACTTAGATACATATTCTACGAAAATACTTTAAAGGTAAACCCGAATTTATAATAGGCAATAATATAACAATATACTTATGTTAAGAGAATATTTATAGCTTTATAGAGATTATAAAATCCATTAATTCTATTTTAGATAATTATTTGGAAATTCAAGAAATAGTTTTAAGTCAAAAATCTAAATTTTGATAAAACTATGTATAAAACAATATAGCAATTGCTTAGTACTTCAAGACCCTGTTGGAAGCTTAATTACAATATTTATTACAATTAATAGTAGAAATTACTATTTAGATATTTTAAAATTAACTATAACAATACCAATGAATTGAACAATAATATAAAGTATTTACTCATAAAATAAGCATAACATTAACCTACTTATTCTATACGAAATTAATATATTCATTAACTCTCTGTCTCTTATTAAAGTAAGTACTCAAGTATTCTCTCTCTCTTTTCCTCATTAAAGTTGGTACCCAGGTCGTCTCTCTCTCTCTCTCTCTTTCTCAATACATTATGTTTTCATCAGAAAGAGGAAGAGAGATAAAGAGGCCATGTGGGTGTGAACTTGAGGGAGAACGAGCAAGAGAAGAAGATGATGGCGATTTACGAAGAAGTAGAAAAGGAAAATAAGACTCACCTTCTCGATGCTTGGTGCACTGGGAAAGAGGACACGCTCGCTGAACTGACGCCGAGGAGAGGGCTCCGACGGCTATCTAGGTGGCGCGGCCGGGTACTGCCCACAGAGGGACGTTGGCAAAGCGCGGCTCCCCGGTAGATGGAGGAAGAGGGCTCAAGAGATGCGGTCGCTCGGTTTCTAAGGGCGCTAGGCTATAGCGCCGGGGACGGGATCTGTCGATGTCGACGGAGACAATCATGGACGCGGCAAGAACGGACGTCGGCACGCGAGGCGCGGCTCTCGGCCCTTACGGCGACAGCCAGGAGGTATGGGGGTGGCTCGGCTTAGTGTCCATCCAGTGGACTGGCATCATGTGTGTAGCTCCACGTCGGCCACTCGATGTCGTACGACCGGACTGTGTTGGCGGTCTTTGGCGAGCCCATACCAAAGCGACGAGCATGGTCGGCGAGGATCCCGACATTGTCGAGGGTGGCAGCGTGGCCAGTGCCACTGTCGACGAACTCAGCAGCCTGGTGCCTCGTCGTATGCAGGGCTGGCGAGTCCATTGCACCGACGGTTTTGGAGGCTCGGTCTGTGAGAGGGCGGTGGTGAATGGGTTTGCTCGTCGTTGTTGTGGGTGGCTCGACCACGAGGAGGCGGGTGGTCGAAGACTGGAGGGGAGAGGAGGCACTTACGGCTAGGGTTTTCTTTCAACTGAGATTCTCTTCTCGATATATAATATCGCACAACGGGTCGGGTTCCGCATGGGTTTGAGTTCTGCTTGGCCTCGGGAGCTCGGTTAGGCCAAGCAGCTTATTGTTTTGCTGAGGCTGTTGAACGCCACTTGGGTCAAAGATGAGCCCACGTGGGCCGGTTTGGGGGTTTGCTTTAATTCCTATAGCAGCAGTAGCAATTTGAGTCTTCAAAGTATCATCGTTTCCAAAGTATCAATGTGTAATATATTAAACAAAACCTAGCTATTGCCTAACCCCCTCATTTTAATAGAAAGTACTATGAAGTACTTTAACAAATTAAGATATTACACAAAAACTTAATGGTCAATTTGCAAACCCCATCATTTCAATACTTGTAGCCTAACAAATTAAGATAGATTACACACTGAACATGTCCACATCGATATCACAACATATTATATCACAAGCAAATTCATCATCATATTATATATATATTTACACAAATGTATCTGTCCCCATATGTTCCTATATATATAATTCAATATATATATACGAATATATTTATAAACCTATATATGTATCTATCTGTAACTTCTCAATGAACTTAATAAATACATAATTTCTAAAGTAGGTCTTTCACCTAAAATTGTGTACACGAAAATAATATTTATTAATCGCCACAAATAATAAAGTAATAAACTAATTAGTTATTTATAAAAATGATAATCATCATTTAAAAATTAAATAAATAATAGAATTGTATTAAAATTTCTGGAAAGGGGAGCTACAAATCTACCCACCTTAAAATAATTTCGTCCTCGAAATTCTAACTCATAAATATGCCTAAAATTCAAACATAGAGTTACAAAAGAATAAACTCACTATTACCACAATATCCTCAAATTTCTAATTTCTCAGAAATATTTATATCCTCCTCCTAGCCATTTCATAACTACGGATCTTCAAGGACTTCTACCCACCTTTGGTCACACTACCCCTTCAAACTAAAATCTTAAAAACTTCTAACTGGTTGCTAACAATCCTACCAACAATTATCTAGGCATGTGGTACCTATAATCCTCTCGTATCTATCAAGTACCCAAAATTTAACAAGCAATCAAACTTATACAAGTAGCTAAAAATATCGATAAATTCTAATAAATATGACCTATCGTCACTCTACAATAGGAAGGACGGTAAGATAAGAGAAAATAATCAAGAGCGAATATGAAGTTCCCAGAGCGGTAGAGGGTATCCCATGGTACAGATAGAGAGAGAATGTTTACGAACTGTCAAATTATTTGCTAGATTGGGCGACTCTAGTCTAGTCACCACTGCTAAATCAAAGAACCCTTCGTTTCTTAGAGTGGCCTGCAACCCGTGCAATACAAAAATTCCGTTCGCGAAATTAATATAAACAAGGTTATATAATAGAACAAATTTAAGAAATCAATATTGTGATCTAAATGGGTTCTCTATTTGGACATCAGTCGTTGGTTGGATGAATATTGGGTTTCAATCTATATGGACTAGACAAGATCCTAATGATAAAATTTCCTACTAGATTAGGGTATCCTAGAATAGGTTTCTACCCCAGGGGTTGAGCTAGTTTCTAGTCAGATCGGTTAGCTAGGTCTCTAAAGCTCAAAATATGACTTCAGTGACTTTGTGTTTAAGGAGCACATGAGACCTCAATTGGGTGGCACACTAGTGGCATGTGCATAGTGGGCTCCGAGTAGATCACAACCATATATTGGGTCAAAGGAATTGAGTCGGGGTTGAGGCTCTAGTGGAAGTGGGAAAGTATACCAGTATTATGGTAAGGGTTATAACTAGTCCTTTTGACCTGAAAGTCGCACTACAAAAATAGAGTACAAGGGGACGGTTTAAGTGGGACATGATATACCTAGATGAAGGTGGACTCGTCTAGATCTTACATGTGAAATTTGTTGGAAGGTAACAACTAGTCTCGTGCTCCGAATATCAATGGCACGGCCGGGACACAAAATGATCGAAATGGAAAGTGGGAGTCCATGGGGCACTAATTATCATCCTAACGGAAGTTATTTCGATCAATCGGTAATCCTCATATATCCTAAAAAATTTGAAGGCTTACAGTCTACCCACCTTAGAGGCTAGGATATGGTGGCAAGGTTTCTGTCACAGGACTGGCCGATGGTAGCTATACTTGCATATACAATTATCATAGTCATGGGGATACTGTGTATCTACCTATCAATCACGAGCTTTTGTCTTTCCAATCAATGAAAGACAAAAATCAATGAAGGGTTCAATGGAGATGTCACTGAGCACAATTACGCATTTCAAAGGCGAACGTATAATTCAAGAGGAATTATCAAGGCAGTCGTGGATGAGATCCTAGAGACAGTTACATCTCAATCCACGTAGGATAATTAGATGAAGAACGAACCAATTTGTATCATGGTTGATCAGACCGTAATACAATGATTCTGATTAGACAATATGTTAGGGGGCGTCCCCAATAGACATATGTCTTGAATCAAGCTCGATAAAAGAGTAAGCTTGCAAAACTATGCTGTAATATCAGTATTGGTCAAGAGGGTCAAGAGGGTCAAGATATAAATATGCGAGATTTTTTTTTTTTGAAAGGAGGAATAATAGTTCGAGTTTTGGGAAAAATCAAAACCTTACCCGGTGTCATTGCTTATACAGTCAACTTATTACCTTCATATCCATAAGGGTTTGGTCGACTAAGGGGTTATGGACCTCTAAATTCTATATTCTAGGTAAATCCTTGGTTCTGTGATTCAATTGTGATAGGCTATTGGTACTCTACCTTACATTGACATGAGGGTATCTTAAGATCTAAAGGGCCAACTAGGACATAGTTTTAGCAATGATCCATAACCTACAATTCATCAAAATGATTTCAATTCTATGGGTTGTGCCTCGCCAGAGCGCTGCTGGCTGCAGTGAACCCACGTTCTCCACTCTAAAATAATTCGACGACAGTGCGCTGCTGTCTAACCATTCCTTTAGCTATATCCGTAAAATTCATGAGCTTCTAAAGATTCAAACAAATTGACTAAAAATAAAGCCTAGGTATTCGTCATGTCAGTCTAAAACAAAAGAGTTAACATGGAGGAATTAACTAAAGATGAAAGGAATACAAACATTCAAGTATCTATTTTATATGCATTTCTAGGGTTGAGGGAAAATCTCAAATCAATCTACTTCGAGATTCGTATGCAGTTAACAGAATCAGAAAATTATAAACTAAATCCTTACAGCAAAAGAGAATTTAAAACATGCAATTCTAACTGATGATAAAAAATTATATCTACAAAGAGCAAAAGAAAACCGAACAGGTTATCAAGATTATAGCCTTAATTCTAGGAAAGCCTAACTAGCCAAGTGAGTAGTATACCCACGTTGGATCATGTCGTCATATCAAGGGTAACAGTGTTTCTATAGAGATTTGGTAAGTCATCTGAATTCAATAATTCTTAAATAGCATGGCCTATCTAACAATCTTAACTACCCAATCGGTCAATTTGAACAAGGGACTCCTAGTCCTAGTCATTATCTTAAATCATTTTAATCCTAGTTTGTGAATGAGCATTTCCTGGGCGCAGACTCGCAGCAGTACGACTAATATGGTACTACCGCGAGTTCGCAATATTTTGCGAAAACTGACCTGCATGGGCCACCACAAAAACTTGTCACGACCCAGCACCCGCTTTTCGGATACGAGACGTGTCCAAGCCAGCCTACGCCGCAGAGTCGGCGGTAGAACGCTGTCAAGCCCGCAAGAAATAAATGCTCAAGAAATATCACATTTGCTGCTCATTCACATTTCTAATTTATTACAACAGTTACAACATTTATATTTAAAGAAAAATACAAAGTTTTATAATTAATGAAATGGTACAATGGCTATCTACTTCTACGGTTGGCCTCAGCATACCCAAATCTTCCCAGTGCTAAGAATGATCGCGGTTAAACCTGAAAAATATTGGTTTCCAGTCAGGAATGGAACAAGTACACAAACCGACGGCAATGCAAAATACAATAGAATTAACAAGACATGAAAATAGCATATCGAATATGAAAACTGGAAGATAACTGATGACATAGCACGATAGAGAAGTAAACAAAGAAAAACTAATAAAAGACAACTATCTAGGTGGTGTGAAATATCATTTTCTACATGTGAACGGCTAGGGGGTAAATACGGCTCACTGTACGTGTCGTGTGCAGCTGCTATCGTGCAAGATTACATATTGGGATATTTCTGGATATTCTACATGTATACTAAGATATTTCCCCTCTCGACTACTCCGTGTGACGAACGTGTCAACAAGCAACAATATATATGTATAGACATGAAATAAAAAGACTACTATGAATCGGAAAGCAATCAGAAAGTGCACTTGCCTGAGGTCCTTAGCTGGAGAAACCAATAATACCAAACCACTCAATGAGCCACAATCAGTCAACATATGTAGAAGTCCCCGGATGCTGAAATAAATATTACCAACATTCTCAGAATAGTCAAATTAGCTAGGATTGCCTGTCCTTAAGTCCAATTCTGGACACATGGACAAAACGGTAATTTTGGGCAAAAACGATGTCCACCGTTGGACCAGCTTTGTACCGAAAAGCGTGCCGAAGTCAATGGTCTCTAAAGTCATCAAAATATATGTCAACAGGTCTGGTTTTTCCGATACAAACCCAACCGTATGTCCAGAGTTGGATTCCGATGGGCCGTGCACAAAATCGCCCGTTGAGTCCAATATAGTCCGATTGTCTAGGGTGGATAAAGATGCCCACAATCACAAGGAACATATGAAGGGTGATTAGTGTAGTAAGAGTTTCTAATCTACGATAAACATTTGGTAAGGTATTTCTTAATATAAAGGCATGTATATATTTATCCCGAAAACTATTCATAAATTATTACGATATTTTGAAAACGATATTTATTTTGCTAAAATACTTAGATACATATTCTACGAAAATACTTTAAAGGTAAACCCGAATTTATAATAGGCAATAATATAACAATATACTTATGTTAAGAGAATATTTATAGCTTTATAGAGATTATAAAATCCATTAATTCTATTTTAGATAATTATTTGGAAATTCAAGAAATAGTTTTAAGTCAAAAATCTAAATTTTGATAAAACTATGTATAAAACAATATAGCAATTGCTTAGTGCTTCAAGACCCTGTTGGAAGTTTAATTACAATATTTGTTACAATTAATAGTAGAAATTACTACTTAGATATTTTAAATATAACTATAACAATACCAATGAATTGAACAATAATACTAAGTATTTACTCATAAAATAAGCATAACATTAACCTACTTATTCTATACGAAATTAATATATTCATCAACTCTCTATCTCTTATTAAAGTAAGTACTCAAGTATTCTCTCTCTCTTTTCCTCGTTAAAGTTGGTACCCAGGTCGTCTCTCTCTCTCTCTCTTTCTTAATACAGTATGTTCTTATCAGAAAGAGGAAAAGAGATAAAGAGGCCATGTGGGAGTGAACTTGAGGGAGAACGAGCAAGAGAAGAAGATGATGGCGATTTACGAAGAAGTGGAAAAGGAAAAAGAGACTCACCTTCTCGACGCTTAGTGCACCGGGAAAGAGGACACGCTCGCTGAACTGACGTCGAGGAGAGGGCTCCGACGGCTATCTAGGTAGCGCGGCCGGGTACTGCCCACTGAGGGACGTTAGCAAAGCGCGGCTCCCCGGTAGATGGAGGAAGAGGGCTCAAGAGATGCGGTCGCTCGGTTTCTAAGGGCGCTAGGCTATAGCGTCGGGGACGGGATCTGTCGATGTCGACGGAGACAATCATGGACGCGGCAAGAACGGACGTCGACACGCGAGGCGCGGCTCTCGACCCTCGCGACGACAGCCAGGAGGTATGGGGGTGGCTCGGCTTAGTGTCCATCCAGTGGACTGGCATCATGTGTGTAGCTCCACGTCGGCCACTCGATGTCGCACGACCGGACTGCGTTGGCGGTCTTTGGCGAGCCCATGCCAAAGCGACGAGCATGGTCGGCGAGGATCCTGACATTGTCGAGGGTGGCAGCGTGGCCAGTGCCACTGTCGACGAACTCAGCAGCCTGGTGCCTCGTCGTATGCAGGGCTGGCGAGTCCATTGCACCGACGATTTTGGGGGCTCGGTCTGTGAGAGGGCGGTGGTGAATGGGTTTGCTCGTCGTCGTTGTGGGTGGCTCGACCATGAGGAGGCGGGTGGTCGAAGACTGGAGGGGAGAGGAGGGACTTCCGGCTAGGGTTTTCTTTCAATTGAGATTCTCTTCTCGATATATAATATCGCACAACGTGTCGGGTTCCGCATGGGTTTGAGTTCAGCTTGGCCTCGGGAGCTCGGTTAGGCCGAGCAGCTTATTGTTTTGCTGAGGCTTTTGAACGCCACTTGGGTGAAAGATGAGCCCACGTAGGCCGGTTTGGGGGTTTGCTTTAATTCCTATAGCAGCAGTAGCAATTCGAGTCTTCAAAGTATCATCGTCTCCAAAGTATCAATGTGTAATATATTAAACAAAACCTAGCTATTGCTTAACCCCCTCATTTCAATAGAAAGTACTAGGAAGTACTTTAACAAATTAAGATATTACACAAAAACTTAATGGTCAATTTGCAAACCCCATCATTTCAATACTTGTAGCCTAACAAATTAAGATAGATTACACACTGAACATGTCCACATCGATATCATAACGTATTATATCACAAGCAAATTCATCATCATATTATATATATATTTACACAAATGTATCTGTCCCCATATGTTCCTATATATATAATTCAATATATATATACGAATATATCTATAAACCTATATATGTATCTATCTGTAACTTCTCAATGAACTTAATAAATTCATAATTTCTAAAGTAGGTCTTTTACCTAAAATTGTGTACACGAAAATAATATTTATTAATCGCCACAAATAATAAAGTAATAAACTAATTAGTTATTTATAAAAATGATAATCATCATTTAAAAAATAAATAAATAATAGAAATGTATTAAAATTTCTAGGAAGGGGAGCTACAAACATAAACTAGGCTTAGGGTTTCAATGAAAGAGGCAAAGAGGCAGGCTAATGATGTGTTATATAAGGATAGGGGCTGCTCTTAGCTGGTCACATGGTTGGGCTAGGGTTTGGTTAAGTCACAATGGCCCAAAGCCCCTTTATAAGTCATCAAATCAAGCCCCTCTACTAAAGGCCCAAACTAACACCTTAATTAAAATCCCCAAATTAATTTTAAGTCATTCTTAGCTAGATTAGAGCCTAATTATTAATCCCATTATGTTAGATAGGTCTCCATGGCCATGGTTAGTCTCTTAGGCTAAGTTGTCTAAGGTTACACTAGCAAAAGGCCAAAAATCACATTACACCAAATTAAATTTTATATAAAAATAATCAAAAATTCACAATTACCAAAATACCCTTATTCTAGAAAAGTGGTGGTTACAAGTCTACCCTCCTTAGAAAATTTCATCCTCGAAATTTAGGTTGGTTGTACTCCTCTTAGGGTCACGTCCCCAACAATCATGGTCTCAGAAAACTTATCCAAATCATGCAGTTTGGAAGAATAACATACAGGGTCATGGCAGGCAATATCAGTCTGGGGTCTCATCTAGCTATACTGGTCATACTATATCAAAAGCAGTCATAAGGTATCAAGCACATAAGCAATATGCTAGGGTGCATCAATCATCAAATACAGGCTAAGGTCTAGGTCAAGAACTCACCTCCAACTAGGTCTGGTGGCTAGAACTCTCTCCTAGAGGCGGGGCCTTAATCCCTAAGGCACTTCTCATGAATCATGCTCTTGTTAAAACTCTTCTTCCTTCTTTTCTTTTTTTCTCATCTTTCAACTTAATCATCCCAAAATTTAAATTCCTACACCTTGTCCTAACTTGGATCCAAAATCTCTAAATCAAAGTTTATGAAATCCTCGAACTTGTTCAAATCACTGTCCTCAAAATTATTCGAATCTAGTACTACTATGTCATGCAAGAACTTATTCTCCATTATAAAATTAACCTTCGTATTTCCTTCACGTATACCTTCAAATATTATCCTTCTTAAATTTTTAAAACCTCCACAAAATCTAAATTTGTTTTAACTCAAAATCTTTGTGTTTACTCTGTTCCTAGTCATCCTCTTACTAACATCTTATTCAATTTTGTCTCATCATCGCATTACAGTTAAATTCTCTTCTCTATTTATAAATTCCTAAATTTAGCATCACAACCTTAAGTGAAATATCTCGAGAATCAATACCCTAAAATTATTGAAGTTCACAAAAACAAACCGACCTCAAATATTCTTATTATTTCTCAAGTACACTTACGAAATATTACTGTTCTAACCATCAATATATACATCCTACTATCCTTCTGGTCAGCCGGAGGGGTCAGTACCTCAGGGGACAGGCTCGGGTCATGGGTGCCATAATGGAAAAGATAAGCAAAACAATAAATCATCAAGGCTGTAAGGCAGTCTAACATCCTATGTAAAAACTGGTAATTATAATCAGCAGAGAATTAGCTACAAGGGTTACTATTCTAATGCCAGAGCTATACTACCCTCTCTAAGATAAAGGCCTAACATAAGTCATCAAATCATTATACTACGAAAGAATTATAACTAAATATAATTCTACAAATAATTAGACTAAATAACTAAAACTATCCCTACTCCTAAGTTAATTGATGATGGAAAAATAATTTTTATAATGACTGAAACGGGAGATAGAGATGATATGTTTAAGAACCTTCTCAGGATACAATCTGATAATCATATACGTCTGTCCTAAATCATGATACTCAGAATCCTCGCTATACTAGTAAGCAAGGATGCGATAAACCATAGAGTTCGCAACTAAGGTACATACCTCTAGAATCATGGTATTTAAAATTTTTGCATTACCGCATGCTTGGCTGCGAAAACCTTAAATTCCCACACCCGAGAAATACATCCAAAACCAGACTCTATGTCTTATCCAAGCCAGCTAGTATGACTGTAGAATACTCTAGATTCCATAAAAAAGTAGTTCAACATATGTTATCAGAAGATACCATAACTCAGGCCATAAAATTCATCTCGATAGGAAAATCAAAATCAACAACGATCCATCAAAAATCAAATTTATATAACAAGGAGTAAGGGTGAATCAAAACAAGAGGGAGGATTTCAAATCGAAGTTCAAATGAGACTCTCAAGGGTCGTCCTAGGAATCTCTCAAGGAATTTTAACTGTGATTGAGTATCCTCTCATTCTAATACCTTACTTTCTGTACTCTATCATAGGCTCATAGTAGTACAACTAAGTCGTTGCGCTACTATGATATCGTACTAATGCGACTCTCGACTTGTATGTACCACCACTAAAAATGTGTCACGACCCGCACCCAGTGTAGGGCACGAGAAGTGGGTACGTCCAGCCTGCGCCGTAGTGTCGACAGTAGAACGATGTCCTAGGTCACATACATCTAACGTAGTATAAATGTACCTGTACAACATATACTCTCCAAACGAAAGACAACACAGAAGGTACAACTCAATCACAATTCTAAGATGGAAATATCACGATATGATAGATATGAAATCTCAAATGAAGATACAAACAGAAGGAACTAAGTCTAAGTGTCTAACAACACAAATCCAAACATCTAAAAATAATACAACTCAGAAGTCGAACACAAATAACATAACGTAAAGCCTACCAGTCTAGTCTAGGCAAAATGGTAACATCCTCAACGCAAGCTGGATCCTGTTGAGGGTCCAGATCACAAGTATCGTCTAAGCCGGCTCCATAATAGGTAGGGAAGAACTCCTCCTCATCTCCTGTAATATTTTTAACAGGTCCACTCAGGACATAAATGAGCATATATCTCTCAAACAGTTCATATCATGTCATGAAATATAAAACAAGTAATAGAATAAGATACATAAAACGTTGTAAGAAATATACAGGAAAGGTAAGAGAGATATCTGATAAACTGGAAATATATATATATATATATATATATATATATATATATATATATATATATATATATATATATATATATATATATATATATATATATATATATATATATGGAAAGTAAGAACTGTAAGTGACTAAGTGATTTAGAGCACAAGATGGTTATGTAAGTGGCTTAAATATGCACATGGATAAAATACAGAGTTGCACATGAATACCCACTTTGGAATTGATCACATAACCACTTCTACTCCCCCTACCCCAATCAATATAGAAGGATCTAGTCAAGTTACGTTATTGCACATGAAAGTTTATACATGAAGCTCATGTGAACATGGGAGTACATGAGAGCACATGAGTGTACATGAATAATGAGAGCACAAGGAGTACATGATGTTCATGAAAAACACATGACATGAAATACCCGATGCACCCGAGGGGGATAACATCTCATGAAAAGATCCATATGGTACCAATCTATGATAACAACATGACATCATCAAGTAAAGTAGTCTAGAGCAGAGCAAGAATATAAGTCCTGGCAAGTATGAAACGATCAGAGAATGTACTCGCCTGATAACCTGAACAGATGATATGTATAGATGTCCAAACTGGAGCCACAGAGTCCTATTTAGAGCAGTACAGGTTATAAAGAGTTCAATTATATAATAAATTAAGTTTACAATACATTCTACATGATTCTAGGTCATTCTAGGTCAAAATCAACTCTTGGTCAACTCTGGTCAACCTTCTTAGTCCACTAAGTCAAACTTGGGTCAAACTATAGCTATTAGTCAACATTGGACAATCTTAGACTATTGGGTCAATTATCTATAGTTGGTCAAGCTCGTCAAACAAATTCAATTAAGTCTTTATCAGACAATTCTAGAGTAATATGTGTCCCTTCTTCCTAGTACCCTGGGAAACTCATACATCTTAGAAGGCATCTACATCATACTATACCCAAGACTCTTATAATACCACTATATCATATATATATATATATATATATATATATATATATATATATATATATATATATATATATATATTGGGACCAGGTAAATTATTTCTGGAATCGCTCCTACTGGGATTCGAACTCCTGACCACTCGGGACGCATGCATCTCTCTTAACCACTAGGCTAGAGGTCATCTGCTATATATATATATATAAAAAATATATATATATATATATATATATATATATATATATATATATATATATATATATATATATATATATATTTATCCTATATGTTATATATGTATATGAGTTCCTAGATAAATATATGTATAAATATATATATATATATATATATATATATATATATATATATATATATATATATATATATATATATATATATATATATATATATATACGGTTATCCTATATGTTATATATGTATATGAGTTCCTAGATAAATATATATGTATATATGTTTTCAGATTTGAGAGTCTTATAGTTATATGGTGTATTGAGTATATGCCTATATATATGGTGTATTGAGTATATATATATATATATATATATATATATATATATATATATATATATATATATATATATATATATATATATATATATATATATATTCTGGATTTCTGGAGACACCATCCCCAATTCATACCCGTTGTGACCGCTTCTTGGAGCTCCACTGATGACCCCGACCCCCTGGTTAGAGTCGCAGCCAGGCTTAGAGCTACCAGCAAGGCGCTATCTTTCTAGAGCCAGGCCGCGTTCGGCAACATATTCCAGGCGATCAGAACCGCGAAGGATGACGTTACCAAAGCGGAAATCCGGTTCGCCTCGAACAGCTCTCCGAAGGCGCGAGCGTCGCTCAACCTTGCTAGAGCTATTCTCAAGTCTCGCCTGAAGGTCAAAACAGAATTCTGGAAACAAAAAGCCAGACTAGCCTGGGATCTGGAGAGGGATCGCAACTCTGGCTTCTTCTACACTTGTGTCAAGGGGCGCAGACAACAACTCAATCTTCACCGTACCTCGAACGCCAATGGCACTCAGCTGCAGGACCAGAAGAGCATTCAGGAGGCCGTGACACAGTTCTTCTCGTCCCTCTTTACTAAAGAGGCTATCGTCAAGGACGACGAGTTCCTTTCCGAGATACCCAGCATCATCATCGAAAGAGAGAATGATCAGCTTCTAGTCACTCCTTCTGTCGAGGAAGTCAAGGCTGCGGTATGGACGCTTGATGAACACAGTGCTCCCGGGCCGGATGGGTTCTCCGGGGTATTTTTTAGAACTTGTTGGGATATTATCACATCAGACCTGCTCGAAACCACCATAGCTTTCTACTAGGGGGCAAGATACCCGACATCCATATCCAGGGCCAACCTCATCCTCATCCCTAAAAAAGAGAATCTGGAGACATTCAAGGACTTCAGACCCATAAGCTTATGCAACTTCACCAACAAGATCATCTCGAAGATCATCACCAATCGGATGTCTCACCTCCTGCCTAGGATCATCTCAGAAGAGCAGAGCGGCTTTGTCAAGGGGCGGAACATCATAGACAACATCCTTCCCGCTCAAGAAATGGTCACTTGCATGAAATTCCCGGCCAGAGGAGGCAACGTCGCCATCAAACTCGACATGGAGAAAGCGTACGATCGCCTGGACTGGCAATTCATGATCTGGGTGTTCAGAGCCTTTGGTTTCTCCGAACCATGGATTGACATTGTCTTCAGATCTATCATCAATTCCTGGTTCTCCACCATCATCAACGGTCAGGTGAAGGGTTTCTTCCCTGCCAGTCGAGGCGTCCGCCAGGGAGATCCCCTTTCTGCTACCATATTCATCATCGCCGCTGAATCCCTCAGCAGAAACCTCAAAAACATAATCAACAACACACAATTCCATCATTTCCATACCACCATTGGTTGCCCCATCATCACTCACCTTGCTTATGCCGATGATATTCTCATTTTCTTCTCTGGCGATATCGGATTAGTTGAGGTAGTCCACGGAACCCTGGAGAGATACTCCAAATGCTCTGGGTAGCGAATCAATAACAACAAAAGCGTCATCTACACCCATCACAAAGCGGACAGGATACACTCTTCCAGGCTATCCAATATGACTTTCTTCGCTATCGCGTACCCTCCTTTCTTCTACTTAGGGTGCCCGTTAGTTTACGGCAAGTCCAACTCTAGCATTTTCGAGTCCCTTATGACCGCTATCAGGAAGAAGATCGAGGGCTGGCACAACGCCACCCTTTCCCCTGGTAGGAAGTTGATTCTGATCAAACATGTCCTCTCCTCCATACCCATACACACCCTAGCGGTCTGCGGGGCTCCCAAGAAGGTTCTCTCCTCGCTCGAATCCCTCCTCGCTAGATTCTTTTCGGGTCGCAACCACAGAGAGGACAAGCACCACTGGGCTAGTTGGATCACCATGGCCAAACCCACCAAGAATGAAGGGTTAGGGTTTAGTAGATTGGAACATTTAGTGGACGCATGCTCCATAAAGCTATGGTGGAAGCTGCGTACGGACAACTCTCTCTGATCCAGGTTCATGAAGGCCAGATACTTCAGATTCTCACACCCGACGATAGCATTAGTGAACAACAGATCCTCGGCCACCTGGCATCGCATTTCCTGCGGTCGCGAGCTTGCCGAACTACTTATCCGCCTGCAGCTGGGCAACGGTCACTCTTCGATAAGTTACGAGCGTTGGCTGGGAGACGAGCTTCTCACAGTTAACCACCCTCAAAGAGGGGAGATTCGAGACCTGTGGGACACCGACTCCGGATGGAATTGGAACAGAGTGACTGAATAGCTAGGGCAGGAAGCGGCCGCGAGCCTCGCAGCCATTAATTTACAGATCTCCAATGATCCAGGCTCCCTGCGGTGGACCCCTAATTCTAGCGGCTCGTTCTCGTTGGCATCTGCCAGGATCATTGCTAAAGGGACAGGCACTCTGTCCCCTTTCATCGCCCCTTACTAGAAATCATGTATCCCGATCAAATGGTCGATCCTGATCTGGAGAGCTCAGAAATGGAAACTCCCCACTGACGACTCCATCATCTCTTTTGGCTACAGCCTCGCTTCGAGAAGTCACTGCTGTCCATCCCCACATGAAGAGTCGGCAGAGCACGTCCTCCTTTCAGGTGACCTGGCATCGCAGTTGTAGACAAGCCTCAGCATTAAGTGCAGACAAAGTCATCCTCCCGGGGGCTTCAACGATCTCCTGGCCGGCTGGAGACTCTCCCACGGGCGTCAGATCATTGCAGCCGCCGACATTTGAGTATTGTGGAAGAATCGGAACAAGTTTAGGTACGAGGGTCGTCAACTCCTCCCGCACCAACTGATTAGCGAAGTCCTTCGTCAGATTCACAGAGTCAGGAGGCGATGCTCCCACTCCGAGGATAGCTTTTGGGATGCCCTGGCCTAGCCGCTGCCCTCCTCAGTGCGGTTTTTTGTTGTCGCGCTTAGTCCTTTTGTCTTTGTTCTTTTTTTGGCGCTTGGCACTTTTACTTGTATAGGCATCGGCATTTTGCGCCTGATAGATCAATAAAGTCCCCCCTTCTTAAATATATATATATATATATATATATATATATATATATATATATATATATATATATATATATATATATATATATATATATATATATATATATATATATTTCAATAAAGTCCCCCTTCTAAAAATTATATATATATTTATATATATATATATATATATATATATATATATATATATATTATATATATATATATATATATATATATATATAAATATATATATAATTTTTTTTTATATATAAAATATTAATATATATATAAATATCTAATATATATATATATATATTATATATATATATATATATATATATATATGTATATGTATATATATAAGGAAAAGAGGAGGAAAGGGCAATGTCTACATGGATGTGTGTGTATGCATAGTGTGATATGAGCAAAGGGTTAACAGCCAACCCACAAAATCCCTATCTCAGAAATCTGGAACTAACCCAACACTTAACCCCCACAATCATTAAGGAACTAAGAACAACATATGCAACAAGACATATATTTCTATATGTATGACCATCTCCTATCATATATATATATATATATATATATATATATATATATATATATATATATATATATATATATATATATATAAGAAACTAGGAAACTGAATCCTAATACCAAACCTAAATGAAATCTAACTCGTGAAGCTAACTCTCAGTCCCCAACCCATCTCAGGAATCTGAGAATGAAACCCCCAACTCAACATATATATAAGATACTATATATTAACTAACTATACATATAGAGAAAGAGGGAAAGGGGGTAAATGTAAAGCACATGTGTGTGTGTGTGTGTGTGTGTGTGGTAGTGTATTGTGAAGGGTTAGAAAAACCCAAACCTGGAACTAACCCCAGGTTACAGCCTACTAAGCTAAGCCAACCCAACTAAACAGAAACTATATATCAACACACATTATATCTATAACCCTCACTATACTTATATACCTATATAAACCCCCACATCTCAGAACCTGACATCACAACCTCTGGGAAACACCAAATCTCAGCAAGCTAACTGCCATTCAACTCAAAACTCATCAAAATATATATATAAGAAAGCTATATATATATATATATATATATATATATATATATATATATATATATATATATATATATATATATATATATATATATATATATATATATATATATAGTTTCCTATATATATCTCTATATATATAGAGAGAGAGAGATATATATATAGGAAACTATAATATATATATATATATATATATATATATATATATATATATATATATATATATATATATATATATCTATATATATATATATATATATATATGAAACTACAACATCTAACCTATTGTAAACTAAACTAACAATAACAAATCTACTGAACAACCCAAACAAACTGGAAATATCCAAACCCTATCTCAATCTCAGAAAAACCCAACAAAACTGGAACACTAGGTATCAATCAACCAAACAACCCAAATACTTAACATAACACATTCGAACCAAATTTTAAAGTAAAATGGGAGAATAGGAAGGGGAAGATATGTCAACATTGTGTCAACCCACAATGTCCAAGCAGTATCCATACATGTGTCCAAATCTTCTCAAACTTGCAAGTGTCCAACTGTAACAGAGACAGTGCAATGCACTGTCTCGTACTGGTGTGTCGAGTGCCCTAGGACACGACACATACAACATTAGGTCTCGTGCACGTGCCCACTAGTAGCCTAGGTCTAGGACTTCGTGTCCATGTGCCTGAATCATGTCTAAAGTGTTACATGTCCGAGATACGAACACGTATCAGAGCCACAAATTTGTGTATACACAGTCAGTACGAAATCGATGCAGACACAATTTTGTACTCGATACGACATGAAATAAAAACTTTAGGAGGGGCCTATCAGTCATGACCCCCACCTATGTGTCTACGTGTCATGTGTAGTGAGCACGAGGCTCGTGTCATCAGGGCACCGCACAACAGTAGCTGCGGGAGTCCCGTGTCCAATTTTGGACACGAAAATCGTGTCGAACTCAGCTCAGTCCTAGGGTTTATCAACCCACATATAAAGGGCTATATATTTGTGAAATTAGTTTTGTAAAACAGCAAGATAAATTCCTAATTGGCATTTCACCAAACACTCTATATAATACTCCGATATTCCTCTGATACACGTATCAAATAGATTCAATTCGAACCCAAACTCTGCCAATAGCTAGGGGGACCCTAAATACGTGCATTTATGGAGGGAAATCTAGAATTAAAAGGGTTTAGATAGCAATACCTATTGATTGTTGGAACCTCAATGAAATAGCCCCTTCAAAAGCTTCAACATCAAATTCCTTTGGTCCAATGCCTCCAATCCTTGCTAGCTAGCCACTAGAGACTTCTTATTTACGAGAGGAATGCAATGAAACTGATTTGGTCCAATTTGGAGGTAATTTGAAGAAAGGGGCAAATTTAGGAAAGAACATAAACTAGGGTTAGGGTTTCAATGAAAAAGGCAAAGATGCAGGCTAATGATGTGTTATATAGGGAGAGGGGCTGCTCTTGGTTGGTCACATGGTTGGGCTAGGGTTTGGTTAAGTCACAATGGCCCAAAGCCCTTTATAAGTCATCAAATCAAGCCCCTCTACTAAAGGCCCAAACTAATACCTTAATTAAAACCCCCAAATCAATTCTAAGTCATTCTTAGCTAGATTAGAGCCTAATTATTAATCCTATTATGTTAGCTAGGTCTCCATGGTCATGGTTAGTCTCTTAGGCTAAGTTGTTCTAAGGTCACACTAGCAAAGGCCAAAAATCATATTACACCAAATTAAATATTATATAAAAATAATCAGAAATTCACAATTACAATATACCCTTATTCTAGAAAAGTGGTGGTTACAGAGTCTCCAATGAAGTATGGAAAGTTCGGTTGATGAGCACGACATGCACAAAGGTTTTGCTTCCTCGGACGGCAACCTGGGGCCACAGGACCGATTCGGCCTAGAAGGATGCATGACAGCTGAGCTAGATTGTACCACTCAGGTGATTCAAGACTTCGACGGGGCTCGCTATCCACACCGGACGACCTTGTCTACGCCAGGCTATAGTCCACGGATTGCTTGTTATGCTAGTGACCTTTTATATAGATTGAGTCGACGTATTTGCGGCAATCAGCTTGCATGCCGTAGGACTGAGACAGGAAGTGTATGCACAACATCGGTTGCTCCACAAGAAGTATAAGTACGGAACGAATGAGTCAAAGAAATATATACACGTTATGCAACACAATTATGAAGCCTAAGATTTGGCTATACGTAAAGACACGTACTTCGACACGAGATGTGGTATCGTGTATTTGAGTCATTGACATAAGTTTACGAGTATGGTTTGAGTCATTTGTATGTTAAAACAAAAAAGATAGTAAGGCAAGTATAAAAGGGTTACAAGGTGTTACGAGGCACGACCTCGATGTCGTTACACATATGGATCTTATGGCACGGCTACAATATTGTACAAACGATTACAAAGATTTGATTGTACAATCATGTTGGTTGCTACAAGAATAGGCCAGGAGTCTAAGTTAAATCGAAATGATCCTAAGATAAGATTAGAAATACCACAAAATGATAAGTTGTACTCACTAAAATAATATGTTGGTTTTTATATGGGTGGACGAGGAGCTCACTTACCAGTGCGGTTGTGTACTGATACCCCCACCAGTTTTTATGTGCAGGGTCAGGTATCAGCACATTCGGGGCAGAGCTCACTTGGACGCACTGAGGCATAGAGTTCCTTGGCATTTTAAGGCGTGCGACCATATTGGATTCTTCACCTATATGGGACATAATGTATGGACATCACCTTCTGAAGCATCTGCAACTGGCAAGCCTTGATCATTTGTATTGAGAGATGAGAGTGAGCTGAGCAATTGGATTCTAAGATAAAGTAAGCTTGAGCGACTTAGAATCTTGGCTTCGCGCCTTTGTAATCTTATTTTTATTATCAACAAAGACTTGATTTTGTTCGAATACTTGTGTTCTTTTTATTATTCAATGTTTCTGCTTTGGACTTCTGTGCGACGACCCTGTCGCTTAGCCTGTAATCAACCATTATGGAACCTGCCTTACGCGAACCAACCTAGGCTCATGTGCATCACGTCCTAGCGAGGACGATCGGTTCAGTAGAACCGGGGCATGACATAGTGGTATCAGAGCACGGCTTTACATCCTTGGATTTTCAATTGAATTCTTTTAAACTCTGATATCGTTGCTTCCGTAATCGATATTATTGGTGCTCTCTCTCAAGTTCCACGAGTTGTTCCATACAATAAGTCTACATATTTTAGAAAATCTTACGAAGGAAAATTTTGTTGAACAAAAGTTGGTTTCACGTAAGGCATGGTTGGCTAAGTCGGACTGGGCATATATACCAAGAATTGCGTCGATAATAGCAAGTTGTGTGCGGGTTTGCAAATAAGAATGAGTTGGACTTGATTTGACTATGTGGGATAACTATTGATTGAGGTACTAGCAAAAAGATGATAACGTCGATGCGATATAGATGGAACTTGCTTGGAGTTTGAGGAATTGTTGGAACAAAGAATCAAAGTGATCGATTATGATTCGAATAATCATGTCAAGGATTTATCGCGTAACTTCATCCCTGAGTGGTGTATGGAATAGCCTTGGGGATGTTGATGGACTGAGGATTGGGGTACCATTGAGTCTATCAGCAAATGAGGAAACTATGCAGCCTTAAAAAGATTGTTTCGAAGTTAATCGTAACTTGATAGCTAGTATGAGTTTCATTCAAATGAACGAGAAAATAACGTACATCGGATTGGGATTGTGCTGAGTATGAAATACAAAAGTGAAAGGAATAGATAGATTAAATTGACTTTTAAGGTGTAACAAGTGAATGACTCAGTCGAGGAAAATCTATATGGATCGTATACGAAAATCTTAGCATATAACTGAACGGAATTAAAAATTCAAAATTTAACTAAGAAAAGATAGCATGATTAGAGGATAGTGTGGATGAAAACTTATTTGAAAATGCGAGATTTATGCTAGGGATCAAAGAAGAAATTTTTTCGATGACTTAAGACAGAAGATACAACAAAAGTGATTTTGAGTTTGACGAATTGATCATGTAACTAGTTCGAGGGATAACTATCGGATTTGACCTTGAATGTTGAGAATATTATTTTATATCCAGTTTGGATGATAGCATAAGTTGCACGACTTGGAGTTCATTGTAAAGGAAGATCATCAGGTCATGTATACCATCAATCGTATTGAGACATATCAAAGGTCGATGTACGATAACTCGGGGGTACTCTGATTCAAGGAATGATGATCGTGTAAAATATTATTATTCAGATGGATGCTATACTTAGGATTTTGATAGTAATGAATGTTTGGATGACTTGATTAAATGAACTTGAAGTATACATGAAATGATAGTCGGACTATACGAAACAAAAATATTGACAGAGTTGATGATTATTAATGTGAGAATTATATGACTCGAGGAATTATAGTAGGTGATCTTACGATTGTGCGATGAGATAGATGTACGAGAATGATGATTAGTAAGTTTAAAATTTTGAGTGATGTTACGATAGATGAATCACGATTGATGTTATACGACTTGAGAATTGAAAATCGATAATACGACTTGTGCTCTATAGATTTTGACTTTAGGATTTCACAATCTAGGTATAAAAATTTGGAGTGATATGTCTATTACATGAATTGAGGATTACAAATTTGAGAGTTTTGAGTTCACATCATTGAATCATGTCGTGATCGGGGATGATCGTAAAATGATTTACCCTATGAATGGCTTTGTTGAATGACTCGAACCCCTTGGACTTAACACCGTGAATGCGAATAGGAGAAATCTATGCTTCAAGCGTAGAAATCGGAGTGGTGGGAGCTTGGGTAGGAAGACCATGTACTATCGATTATGTTTGACCATAGAATTGGGGGGTGAGTATCGATATTGGTTGCACAGGATAGTGCATAACTTTGACTTTAGCCTAGTAAAGATAGCCTAGCGGTTAGGCAGATGTCCCTGTACGGAGAGATAGAATTGTGCGATCGACCTTAGCAAGAGTCACCTGGGTGGATTATTGACCTGGGATAGCTAGTTTATAGAATTGAGACATGAAAGTGGACTTATGATCTTAGGATGTTGTAACAATTTGATCGGATATTGGTTTCGGATGGATAGATGGTTTGCGAATCGAAGAAGTCAAGTAAGTTCTGGAGGATGGAAATTACACCTGCTAGTTTTGTTCAGATTCTTTATCACGGGGCTTGGTTTAAATGCATGTATTTCGTGGATGCCTTAAATATGTGTATGATCCAACTCGAGTGATATGATAAATTCAAATAAGACCGAAGGTATGATCGCTGAAATGAAATAGAATAAAATTGGGTTTAATCAATTTGGTTCGAGACAAACATACCGGATTTGCATTGGCTAGATAATTGGAACTTTGGCATTGATGTCGTAAGGGTGAATCGGAAGAATGATCGTTGATAAAGCAAAAAAAAATTCGTGCGTCGATGAAATAAAATGTATCTCGAGGATTGAATGAAAGCAAATGTTTACTTGGTCGGATTGAAACGATATTATCGGGATTGAAAAATCGTACTTGAAAGAGCGTATCAAGATGTGTATAATTAGAAAATTCGAATTTTGATTGATTGTTCAAAAGGTTTAGAAATATTTGGAAGATAGAACATTACAAACGATGACTCTAGAAGATAATCAAACTGGTTAGTAAAAATTTAGTATCAATACAGGTGATTTTGATTAATGCAGTGATGCATTCAGGTTAAAAAGATTGGATGGGATTCGAACTTAAGTAAAAAAAAAAAAGAGGATTGTTGGAATTTGATTAAGTAGGGTAACACTGGGTTCCGACTAGGAGATAGCGAATGATTGATTTGGTTATGTTGGATTCAATATGAATAAGAAACAACACTTGTCATGATTCGCACCTGGTATAGGGGCACAAGTGCGTGACAGCGTCCAGCCTAGGCCGCAGTATCGATGGTAGAACGTTGTCTAGGTCTACTATACTAACAGTACAATTCATAACCTATTGATATATCTCATCTCCAATTGGAGGACAATTATGATATAACATACTCAATCACAAATCTATAAGGAAGATGAAATGGTACGATAAAAGATACCGACATAAAGAGAATTATCCAAAAGTTTAACATGATAAAATATAAGTCCTGAGTCTAAGAGTCGTCTATCACAGAATAAGTGCCAAATAATATACAAGCCAAGAGTCTAGCTGGAGACATATCCAGCACAAATCTCGCCTAATGTGTTGCTAAATAGGGCTCCTCTACTGGAACTAACCCCTCATGAACCAAGGTTTCCCGATAAATGCCTACCACGTCATGTTGGCCATAATAGGTAGCGCAACCGTCCTCGGTGTCGTCTGAAAAATATATCTAGTCAAGATTGGAACGAAGCACAAACTCTAACAACAGTTCCAATTAAATGACAAAAGCTATAAAACAGTAATAGTGAGTATAATACCTGTCATGACCCGCACTCGATTTAGGGGCACGTGCATGTGGGTATGTCCAGCCTACATCGCAATGTCGGCGGTAGAATGCTATATAGGTCATCTAACATCTAACAACAATAATGGATATAACTTGTCATCTCCGTATGGAGGAATATGATATATAAAATATAACTCAATCACATGAATCTAAAGGAAGATAAGCACGATAAATGATAGATGATAAAAGATAAAATAGTCTGAAATAGTAGCAAGAGTCACACACAGATAAGTCTAGATGTCAAAGACATAATACAATCCAAAATAATAATACAGAACCAAGTGTATCAATCTGGAAACAAATCCAGCAAAACCTTGCTAAATAAGTCACTACTGGAGATGTGTCCTCTATGAGCACCGGCTCCACAGGCAAGTCCTGATCAGTGTCACCATCTATCCCAAACCCATAATAGGTCGTGCAATCAGCCTCTAAATCCTCTAAAAAATAATATCCAGTCAGGATTGGAGCAAAGTACAGACGCCAACAGTAGTTCCATTAAATTGATAAGTGCTATAAGAAACAGTTATAATGGAATGCATGATAGAATATCAAACTGGAAGTAAGAAGTACAATATAAATTAAAAATCATGTCATGGTATGAGGAATATACAGTAAAACTGGAATGTAAAGTAACACATGCAATTTGAGTATAAATAAAATATAAATGGTGCCTTAAGATATTAGAGTGTTATGTGATCGGTTTGGGTCCAGATCAAGCTATTCCATTTGACCGGCTATGCACAAGTACGAGTATAGTGGATCAGGTCGGCCACAATGGAAAGCTATGCACAAGTAGTATAAGGCCAGGCTACACCCTACGTGTGGCGAGGGTGAGCTATGCACAAGCGAGTAACAAGTGGGGTTTCGATTACATAAACTCTAATAACTCTCCAATCCCTCAAATAGTATAATGGATCCACCATGACACGTTATGACACGGGATTCAAGAAGTAGGAGCCCAGCCCACTCCCAAATCGGTGTCTATACAAGTACAAGAAACAATATCGAACAAGTACCAATATACCAGGTTAACCAGGAATAACATCTCATGACGGGATCCAACGTATACTAGTATGTGTATCCTCTTGTCGAGAATCAAGTAAAACACTACAGCTGAATAGAAATAAAAAATATCAAAGCAATGAAAACTATCAGAGAATGTACTCACCTGCGGTCCTGAGCAGTCAATATGAATCGAGGCTCAAAGTGGAGTCACAAGACCTATAAATGAGATATAAAATGTTAATTGGGGTTTAATAGTGTTAAATATGATTTTCTAGTGTGTGATATGCAATCTAGGTCAATTTTAGGTCAATATTGACTTAAAGTGACTTTTGGTTAACTGGTTAACCCCCAGTCAAACCAAGTCTATCTAGGTAAGGTTAACCCAATTCAAGTTGTTACCTATAGTTATATTACTATATCATATATAACCTATATTTGATACTACCTACCTAGGTATGTATCATATATTACCATTACCTTTAAATACCCTTTACTTTCATATTCCTAGGTAAACCCTTATACCCTAACTATATTGTCTACTTGACCATTACCTTCCCTACAGGTAATACCTTACCTTAGCCAATATGTGCATCAAGGGTTTTCATCTTGGATACTAACCTGGGCCCTATGGCCAAGAGCCTCTGGCCATTGCCTTCGGCCAAACACTACCCAACAGGGGCAGGAGCCCCTGCTGCTGCTAATGCTATGCTGCAATATGCAGGCAATGGCCAAGTTGAGCATGTGTTGTTGGCCAATGCCAAGTGCATTGCTACACTGCTAAGGTAAATTGCCACTGCTAATGCACCCTGCCCAAGTGCCAGTTCAAAGCCTGCACTCAAATGCTAATGCAACATGTCACTTACTACTAATTTATTCACACACACACACACACCAAAATGTACTGATACATAAGCTCACTGACTGCTACTCACTGACGTCATAGCCCTCTATCATAGGGACACAACAGTCCCTAACACAGACACTAGGATACTCAATTGGATACTCACACTCTCATATATTTGGGCACTCCTCTAACTTACTGATACATTCACTATGGTTCACACATTGTTCACTCTCACTGATCAGCCACAGGAATGAAGTTTCTTGAACACTCAAAGACACTAACGGATACCTTATACTTAGACTCACTCATACAATCCAAAGCACTGATACATACTCATGTATCCTAATTAATCTAGCTGATATAGTGGCTGATACACTAAGACACCTCAAGATACTTAAACTCAGTCATCCCAACCTTTTAGACACTAGGGACATTCACTAACTGACCTGCACATGGGCCTTTTGCCAAGTTACTGCCACCTGAATGGCTTTTCGAGCACACAACAGTGGCCAATTGGCCACTACTCGCCAGCAGGTCCCTGCCTGCTTGATGGCCAAATGCCTAGCCTGTGGCCTGCCCACAACAGGTCATTGCCTGCCATGGAAAAATGCCAATCAAGACCCCTTTCCACATCAAGTACTCAATGACAATGCTCTCCACACATTTTGCATTGATGTGCACTTCCCCTATCACCTGACACTCGAATTACAACACTATGACACCTTCTCTCTTATCTCTCTATTTCAATCACTCACCCCAATACAAGGGACTCACTCATAAATCCCTCACTGGTTCATTGATACATTCATTTTATACCTAATAACACACCACACACACACACACACACACACACCACACACACACACACACACACACACCCACACCTACACTTATATAGTGAATTGATACTTAACACGGCTACACTGTTTTACTTAGGATCTACGCATAAGGGACACTATTCCTGTG